>CM030366.1:113979424-113994091 GCA_017893485.1 Hemerocallis citrina | reverse complement strand
GTCCATACAGAATCTTTCAGATACATAAGATTTTGCCAACCCAATTGAATTCTAACATCAGCACTAAAAACCATAACACCATATCAAATACTATTGGCATATACATCATAATACTTGACAAATATTGCATTTAAAAACTCAAAACTTTTGTTCACAAAGATGCTAAGAGGTTCATAATGTTACTAATTTATCATTTCTATCTCACAACATGATGCCTGTAACAGGTTAATTTTTTTATAAAAGGACCTATTCACTATAGTTGTGTGATTGAAAAAAATAATGCAAGTCAATTTCATGGCACGATGCCTTAAGCATGATGAAAAATTCAAAAGGATTTTTTTTTTAGCATTCAAACTTTCATTTTTTCACAGAAGATGTAGAAGGTGATACATTTGCTAAACAAAAGTTATCTCATTAGCCACCTTTGCAACTTTTTTATGTTTTATGTTTTATGTTTTATGTTTCGTTATAATCTTTACTTTATCTTGAAGAAATTACTATATATACTTCTATTTCCATATCAGTGAAACCTCTTCCTGAAATCTTGCATATGGATATGGATAATAATCATTAAGAATGATATATATGAATTTTAACCAAGAGCATGCATGAGTGTTGTTCATGGAACGTTGACACGAGCTATGAGTCCATACACATAGCTTCCACATTGTAATAGAAGTTTCTTTCACTTGAAAGCTAAAAAATTGTGAACCGTCCTTTGAAAAACAAATTTCTCATATTAGTACCTCAGCAAATTGATCATAAATACTTCCATCTCATATTATTACCTCAACAAATAGTTATTGTTTGCTGTTTGTTGTTAGTTAGTTTTAAAACTCTCATTGTTTTCATTGATTATTGTAAACTCTTACTATTTGTTTCAAAACTCTTACTGTTTTTTTAGGTACACTGTTTGGTCCCATTTTTGAAGACATGAAGCATTCTGTTTTTCTACAAGACTGTAAATTTTTTTTACCTCTCTTTCGGTTGGTTGGTGTAAATTTTGGTGAAGGATGTAATAGTTGTAATATTTAGCATTTTGGGAGATTATGTAAGTATCTGTGTATAATGATGATATAATATAGTTATGTTAATACCCGTACCAACAATTTTGTGGAGTATTGGGTTCTGTGTTTGGTTTTTGAAAGGTTTTTCGAAGGCTTTTCAAAAATTCCATTACGTTTTCAAACGAATTTTTGGTTTTTATTTTGTATCTTGCATTATATTCTGATTTTTTCCCCCAGAGCCCTATATATATGATGGCTGTGTGATGTTGCTCGGTTGAGCCTGGGGAGGATTGATATTTATTGCCTGTGATGTCATATATTTAATTGTTAGCAGAATTCCGTTAAGGAATTTCTGTAAAAGGGCTAATATTTTAGGGGAGGTTCTGTCAAAATTTTTACTAAATTTTCTAAAATCTATTATGTTTTCAAACGATATCTTGGTTTTTATTTTGTATCTTAGTCATATGAAGATTTTTTCTTCCCAGAGCCCTATATATATAATGTCTGTGTGATGTTGCTTGGATTGGCCTGGGGAGGATTTATATTTCTTGACTGTGACGATAAATTTTTAATTGTGAGCAGAATTCCGTAAGGAATTGCTGTAAAATGGCTAATATTTTAAGGGAGGTTCTGTCGAAATTTTCAGAAAATTTCCTAAAATCTATTATGATTCCAAAGTATATCTTTAGTCATATGAAGTTTTTTTTCCCCAGAGCCTAATATATATTATGTCTGTATAATGTGGCTTGGATTGGGTTATGGAGGATTCAATTTGACTGTCTATGATGTTAAGGAATTGCTCTCAAAGGAATAATATTTCATGAGAGATTCTATCGAAATTTTTACTACAATCCTGCCTGTAAAATTTTAAATAATACTGTCGAAATATTTACTAAACATTTTAAAGAAAGTTAAGACGTCGCGATAACGTGCCGTATGAAACATTTTAAAGACGTCGTATTATAAAACTATTAGGAAGCAATATAATTTTTTAGGAGGCCTGTATAGAGTAGTTGATTGTATTAGAAAGGTGGGTGTATTTGTTTACACCCACCTCTTTTGTACCTCTTTAACAATTATTCGTCAAAATGTTTTAATTTTTTAAGAAATTTATATGCAGTTCACCCAATCAAATAACTCTAACTAAATTTACATGCAGTCCATAATACCTCCTTGGACGGGATATCTTCTCCCGTCCGACTCAGACGGGAAAAGATATCCCGTCTGAGGAGTGTAATATATTAAAAAAAAATTTTTAAAAAGAATATAGGGAAGGACGGTATATCATATACCGTCCGACCCTTTAAAAAAAAAAAATTATTAGACGGTATAAGATAACCCGTCCGTCGCGATTAAAATAATTTAAAATCTGAGCAACGATATATCATATCCCGTCCTTTATAATTTGAGAATGGGTATTTCGTTTCTCAAATTTGAGAAACAAGTTTAGCGTATTTGCTAAAAATTGGCAAAATGAAAAACCATTGCAGCGATCCGTTTTTTATAAAATGGCAATTTGGCATTTATAAAAAACCACTGTGGATGCTCTCATCCCTCCCCTCCTTCCCCCTCAATTCTATATCTTTCTCTTTCAAACTCAAAACTCATGCATTTTTCTTCTCTCATCTAGTCTAAATCATCCACTCGCCGCCTCCGCTCGCCGCTCACACTCCCGCTCCTACCCGAACGGGTAGGAATATTTTAATAGGACCCGGACTCGGAACCGGACCCGGTCCTCAAGGGTCCGAATCCGGGTCCGGATCCGAGTAGTGAATGACCCGACCCGCCCCGATACCAATGCTAACTTTCATCATGGGGTTTAGGGTTTATATAAGCTAAAATCCAACTGCCAACCAACTCTCTGATTTCTTTCTTGATTGCCTAGGTAGGCAAGGGATTCAAAATTTCCAAACCTATTCTCTTGAGAATTGTTACTCACTCAACACATTTAATATCCCACCTAGTTTGCAAGGGATTTTGTAAATCTAAATTGCCAAAACCAGAGCTGGAAGGCCATCAGAGGTTCACCTGATGCAAGCGCTCGTGGAGAAATGGCCTATGAATGCCCATGGCGATTGGGTAGCGAAGAAGTTATGCCATTTACAATTTCTGGTCTCTTTCCCATCGCCGGAGAAGGTCACGGAGGTTGTTGGCCTAGGGACTGTCGACTTTGGACATTTCCAAGTCGACTTCAGCGCCTGGACGCCAACCTTCGGAGCGGAGCTCCCTCAGGGAGAAAAATATTGGATTTGGATTCATAACATCCCACTAAACTTTTGGAAGAGAGAAGCTATTCAAGAGATTGTAGCGGAGTTTGGGACGATGGAGGAGTTAGATGAGAAGACGGTACGCCGCTCAGTGTTAATCTCAGTGAGGGCTCTTATTAGGAGCACTGACATTTCTCTTATGTCGCGCTTCGCCAAATTTATTTTCCTTCGAGGAGTCGTATCTAGTAAGATTCGTGCTAGACAAGAGAGAACAAGCACTGCCGACTATCCCATCCCCTGCGCCTGCAACTACTCTCAGAGACAACAGAAGCTACAAACAAGTGGTCTCGCCAACGAAGAGCCTCACAATTGATGGTACTTATGAGATTGAAAGGGCTCACCGGAAGATCATCAAGGTGGCTATGGGGCAGAAGCAGCGCCAAGATACTCCGGCAGTAGGGTTGCGGCCACATAAGGACCTGCCGTACAAAGAAGGTCGAGACAGGAATCTAACCGTTAGACCTAACGGTCAAAAGCTCTCAGGAGCCTTCAACTCAGCGAATCAAACGGTGGCCCTGCTCAATAACTCTCTGGAGGACAGCGCTGCAGCTCAAAGAAAGGGACAGGGCGCACAGACCACAAAAAGGGAAAAACTCCAACCTCCAACAACAAGCAGACTCTGAGACAGGGGTTGGTGGAGGATACCGCCAAGTTGGGTAAGATGACAAGCGATCGTCCACTTTCGACCAGAGAGTGGGTAATAAAGGGCTGGTTTTCACTAGAAGTGGAAAAAGAAGCTTCTTTGAAGCAAGCGCCCCAAGAGCCAGAACCCATTCTGGGGAAAGAGAAGAACAGAGATCTGCTCTACCACAGGAAAAGGAACTCAAATGAGCACGAGCTTGAAGCTGAGGGAGTGGGCAGCAAAGCTGAGGAAGTGGGTGGTAAAGGGAAGCTTTTGGAAAATGCTAAGAATGGGAAAGAAGACGAAGTACCAGCGAAGGCTTTGGTAACGAAAGGGGTCTTCAACGCTTTGTATACCAGGCCAATGTCTGATCCAACCGCACCAACCCCCCAATCTACAGAGGCCAGCTGGCGAAAGCATACGCTCGCTCAATTTAAACCCAACGGCATCTACACCCACCGATGTCCCCTCCAATGTCGCGCTGCCAGCTGGCAAGGGCGGTAGGAATACCGCCCCAGCGAATCAGTCGAGGAGTGAGTGTCGCGAGGAGTGCGGTATGATGTGCCACGGTAGAGGGGAACATGTTTATTCATTGGAAAGTCAGAATTTGGGGCCAGGTGTTGGGCTTTTTATAGGAGCTAGTGGGCCGAAAGAGGGGTCCAAAGCACCTATTATTGTCTTCGAATCTAGTAGCACTAGAGTTTCGAACAATCAGACACTTTGTCAGAATGGGAGCGGGCCCACCGAGGGGACCGCAATGGAGAACATCACTATCACTATTAGTAGTGAGTCGCTAATCTACGGGCTCAATGAGGAGTCCGCTTTGAGAATGCCTATTCTACAAGGGGATATTCAACTCACAGATAGTGAGGAGGACCGAGAAGGACGACTTAATCTAGATGAAGAATTTTCTTTCTCTGATGAGGAGTTAGAGGATTTAGAGTTCATCGCTAACACCCAAAGGGAGATCTCGCCTGAGTTGGTCCTGTCCACATTCCCAGAGTCAGCACCCAGAGATAGCTCTGGGATGTCACATAGGACAGTTGGGTTCAAAGTTCACAAATCGCCCAAGAGGGCTCATGTGGAGTCCTTGGATGACTATCTCGAGGTAGCAACGGCTGCTAAAGCTGCTAAATTCGACAACGGTGGTACGACTACTTTTTTAGCTACTATTTTAAATTTTATGTTAGAGTCTGATGTATTTTTACTAGCTAAAACATGTGGGTTAGAGGTGTGTGACACAGAACGCAATGCTTTACTTCTCAATAAAATCAAGGGTTGGGAGACTGAAAGGATTAAGACTAACTTTGAGAACACCCTAGGGAATTGCGTTGGGTCGATAGACATCCACGAGGATGTAGCCGGCCCCACACCCACTTTAACGATCATCGATGACACTGCCCCCCAATGAATACACTATTCTGGAATGTTAGGGGGCTGGGAGATAGGGGAAAGAGAGATATGGTAGGAGATGTCATTAGCAATTCCAAGGCGGAAGTGGTGGGGTTACAGGAGACTAAACTCCAGCACGGGCTCAAGCTCAAAAGAATTGGGGGTAACAAAATCAAGGATTGGGTGTTACGACCGTCAGCAGGAGCCTCAGGAGGGATTGCTATAGGGTTCAATTCAGATATCCCCTCTTGCTTAGAGGTGCACAGCGAAACGTTCTCCCTGACTGCCCGGCTTAAGCGGCGATCCGATGATTGGGTGCAGAAAGTTACTGTTGTATACGGGCCAAACGTGGCCACAGACCGAGATGCCTTTTGGCAAGAACTTGTCGACATTCGATGGCATTGGTCGGGAGCATGGATTGTTGGGGGGGACTTCAACATTACTAGATTTGCCTTTGAGCACAAGGGTAGAGGCTCTAGCAATAGACACAGAGAGGAGTTCAACCGAGTGATTACGGAACTAGAGCTGATCGACATCTCTGTCAATGACAGACTATTCACCTGGTCTAATATGCAAGCGGCCCCGGTTATAGCCAAGCTGGACAAGATTTTAGTCTCGATGGAATGGGAAGCTAAATTTTCACTAGCTACAGCTAGATCGATCCCTAGACCCACATCAGACCACACCCCGATCCTTCTGGATGTGGGGAATCGTGGAGCCCATAGGCCACGACAATTTAGATTTGAGAAGGCTTGGCTAGAGATTCAGGGATTTCATCACATGGTAATGGAGAATTGGGCGCTCCCAACTTCTGGTAGGGACGCAGCATCCCAATGGTGTGAAAAAATCTGCAGGTTAAGAAAGAGGCTGCGTAGATGGAATCGTTCTCGATTCTCGACCATCTGGCATGCGAAAGATTCCTTTATGGAAGGAATCGATGAGTTTGAAAGGGTAGAAGAGACGAGAGTCCTATCACAGGAAGAAAGAAACAAGCTGGTAGAGCTTCGGGAAAATATCGCCAATCTATACAAGTTGGAAGAGATCAAGTGGCAGCAAAGATCAAGGATTTCGTGGCTCAAAGAGGGAGACGCGAATACAGCCTATTTCCACAGAGTGGCAAGCGCAAGGCGTAGATCCAATGTCGTCCTCTCACTTCAGACGGATACGGGGACACTGCAAGACGAAAAGGCGATCTCCGCAGCCTTTCAAAATTATTACAAGGGCCTCTTTGGAAGAAAGACTGATTTCAGGATTCCATTGAGGGAGGATTACTGGCAGGAATACCGGAACGAGTCAACGCAAATTTTCTCCTCTTTAGAGACACCTTTCTCGGAAATGGAAGTGAAAAAGGCCGTCAACCAAATGGGAGCAGACAAGTCCCCGGGGCCAGACGGCTTTCCAATGATGTTCTTCCAGGTGTTCTGGGAAGAAATCAAAGGGGACATTATGGCATTGATGGAGGAATTTTTCCATAACAATCTCAGATTGGGCATGTTCAATTTTCGCGGAAGTGGTCCTGATACCAAAACAGGAGGAATCTAAGCGCGTGGGGATTTTAGACCAATTAGCCTCATCAACTGCTCGGTAAAAATCATCACAAAGGTCCTGGCCATATGCCTGGGAAAGTATTATGGATAGTGTAATCAGCAAGACCCAGACAGGCTTCATCAAGGGCAGATGTATCTTAGATTGTGTGGCCACTGTTGAACAAGTCATCCACCACTGCCACAAGAGCAATTCTAAGAACTTCCTCCTTAAACTGGATTTTGAGAAGGCATACGACTCTGTCGATTGGGAGTGTTTGCTAGAAGCTCTCAGAGGGAGAGGTTTCGGGGATAAATGGGTTAGATGGATCAAACAGTGTTTACTTACGAGTAAAATGGCTATTTCAGTGAATGGGAGGCCAGGGCTACCTTTTCCTTGCAAGAAAGGACTCCGGCAAGGGGATCCGTTATCCCCACTGCTATTCATAATCGTAGCAGATGTGCTTCGGGAATGTTAGAAAATTGCCGGAAAAAGGGCTGGATTACGCCCATGGCTAGCAGCAGTTCCAACCAAGGGTGTACGATTCTTCAGTACACTGATGACACCCTACTCTTTGGGAATGGAAACAGATCAGAAACAGTTTGCTTTAAAGGAGCCCTCTACTATTTTGAAGCCTGGTCAGGTCTCAGGATAAATTTTCACAAGAGGGCACTAATTCCCATTACACTCTCTGATGAAGTAGCGCGAGAGCATGCAAACATTTTAAATTGTGTGAGGAATGAGTTTCCAATCAAATACTTAGGGCTTCCACTCAGGCCAGGGAAACTCATTAAGTCAGATTGGCTGCCTTATAATTGACAGGGTGGAGGACAGACTAGCTGGCTGGAAAGAACAATCGTTTTCGCTAGGAGGTAGAGTAGTACTCATCAATTCAGTACTATCCAATCTACCCATCTACTACATGTCGTTTTTTGAGCTCCCTAAGTGGGTTATCCAAAGGATTGACCGAATCCGAAAACAATTCCTTTGGAAAGGGGCAGATTTGAATAGGGGGGTTACCACCTGATCAAGTGGAATATCGCTTGCATGAAGAAGAAGCACGGAGGGCTAGGCATCATCGACCTTAGAGATATGAATCTTGCCCTTTTGGGGAAGTGGTGGTGGAAGGTTTTTCACCACAGCGGGGAAGGATGGCAGGATTTCATTCAACCATATTTGTAAGGAAAAGGCATGAGAAGTCTGGGCTTCCGAGTAGGGTCTAGAGTCTCGCGGTTCTGGAAAGGAATTACCACGGCTAGAGGACCATTCAGTTCGGCAGTTACGTCAACTATCGGTAATGGGCGATCCACCAGGTTTTGGTGGGACAAATGGTGTGGTGCACATTCATTGAAGGAAACTTTTCCCGAACTGTATGACAAGACGAGTCGACCAAATATATCGGTTGCCGAGGCTTGGAGGAGGGGAAAGTGGAAGCCTAAATTCCGAGGAGCTCTGAACTCAAGTTTACATCAGCAACTGGTCGAACTACAAGCACACATCAGACGGACTGGAACAAGATACGTCCAAGGCCCAGATCAGATGCGGTGGGGACTTGAGCCCAAGGGTACATTCACGGTAAGGTCCCTGTACCATCGGATTCACTTTCGGGGATGCAGACCCAGTTGGGCACAGGTATTACGGAAGGCAAAAACACCACTTAAAGTCAGAGTCTTTCTTTGGCTAGTGCTCAACAACGCAATCCTCACCAGAGAGAACCTGACCAAAAGACAACCCCAGATTGCGACCGACTGTGGATTTTGCAACATGCACATGGAGAATTTAAACCACCTTTTTATTCACTGTCCAAGGAGTAAGGCGACTATGGTAGAGGTTTTACGAGCCCTAGGAACAAGTGAATACCCCAGCGAATATGAGGACCTGTGGGTTGGCCCCAAATTCGCAACGGTGCGTCATGAAATGAAGGAGACGTGGTACATTGCCATTGCGGCTACTACATAGGTGTTATGGCTAGACAGAAATCAATTTTATTTTCGTGCTTCATGTAATAGTATTTCTGGTAACCTTACTCATATCATGCATCTTATTTCTTTTTGGGCTACAGCTGCCTCCACAGGGGCGAGAGGAAGGATTGCCAAAATCTTCTAGGTGGAGGACTTTGACGATGAGGAGGTAGAGTTCGGGCCGACACTGGATTGAGGGGCGGAACCGTCACTAGCTGCACTCGATACTAGTTTGGTCTTGACCTACTGTACTTTTGGTTTTATTTTGAGGATTCGACCCACCCCCCAGGGTCCTGTTGGGAGTTTATGTTTTATTTACTGCTTTGTTTTGTATTTCCTGTTCTGTACTTTTGTATCCTTTCTGACACCGGGGTTGTTTTATTAACTGCTTATTAATGAAACAGGGTGGCTTTATTCCACCTTTTACCTCAAAAATAAAAACTATGTTTTGACTCTTCTCCTTTGAAGAATGTCGATTATTTACTTTTGTCTCTTGTCCACCTTAGACTAAAATATCTGGCTCCAAGCCATCAGTATCGCATAATTGTATGCAAAAGAAGTTGCACTGCAAATGCATAATTTTCAAAGAGACAAATAATCCCACTTCCCATTCAGGCGTATGAATTACCCATTCAGCATGCTTTGAGATTTTTTTTTTTCACATCATTAATGTCTTGATATTGGCTACATCTTTTATTGGAATCTTCTATACAAGCAATTATCTTTTCACACATTCATTAGTCTTTTCACCTTCTTCTTGTTCTCAACAAAGACTAACTATTAAGTGATTCATGATAAATGAATTTAGTAGCTAGTTATCAGTGGTACTCATAAATCTACAGTAATAGTTATTGAAGGGTAAAGCTTACTGTACAACACATAGTAGGAACACAAACAGAGGAATCAATACCTGCATGCAAAAAAAATGCCGGGCTGCTTTCTTCGGCTGAACTGAACATTGATAGGTCCTCCACCAATCGCAAGTTTGAAAGAATTTGTACACAGAAGGTGTTACTTCCTGTAAGATTAAAGCATATATTTCATAATCTGCAGTATTGGGACTATCTTATATATACACGATTTATACCTGGAGAAGAATTATATCTGGAGAGTGCTGGAGTATAAGCTGGCTGATTGCTTCCATCCTCTCCTGTATCTTGTATTCTTCAAGGCTCCAAATATTATAGCACATGATTTTTATGATCCCTGTAAAATATATCCCATAAATCTAGATCTACTAACTCCCATAAGTTTAGCTCAATTCCTACTGGGTGTACATATGCACAGCCCAGTTCATGAACCACAAAAAGGGCACTCTGTGAAGAAAATTTTTTTGGGGGAAAATAATTCTTATTCTTCTTGTTGTACTTTATTCTTTACTGTATACATCTATATATAAGGATTACATTCTTGGAGAAGAAGAAAAGAGATTGAGAGAAGATTGGGAAGATGAGAGATTTGGGGAATCTGTTTCCTATATTAGGAAACAGAATATACAATTACTATATTTCAACACTCCTCCTCAAGTTGGTGCATAGATATCGAGCATGCCCAACTTGTCAACAAATTTCAAGAAGAGCCGAGTCGAAACGGCCTTGGTTAGGATATCTGCGAGTTGATCTTCTGACTTCACTTTGGATATCTCAATAACTTTCTCATCTAATTTTTCTTTGATGAAGAATCTGTCCACCTCTACATGTTTCGTCCTATCATGCTGAACTGGATTAGCCGCAATATCACACGCCGCTTGACTGTCACAATACACCTTCATAGGTTCCTCTGGACCATAGCCTAAGTCCTGCAACAGGAGTTTTAGCCATAGAGCTTCTGTCATACTTAAAGCTACTCCGCGATACTCAGCCTCTGCACTAGAGCGTGCAACAACATTTTGCTTCTTGCTCCTCCATGTAACTAAATTTCCTCCAACAACGGTGAAATATCCTGAAGTGGAGCACCTCTCGATTGTAGATCCTGACCAATCAGCATCAGTATATGCCTCAACCTTCAAGTGACCATGTTTCTCAAATAAGACTCCTTTTCCTGGGGCTAACTTAATGTATCTCATAATTCTCATTACCGTGTCCATATGTTGTTTCCGAGGTGCATGCATAAACTGACTTACCACACTTAAAGAATATGACAAATCTGGCCGTGTATGTGCAAGATACATTAGTCATCCAACCAATCTCTGATATCTTTCCTTATCACAAGGCACTTGATCAGCTTCGTTGCATAGTTTCAGTCCTTCTTCCAATGGTGTACTAATCGGTTGACAAGCGGACATTCCAGTTTCCTTCAATAAATTCAGAGCATATTTTCTTTGAGAAAGAAATATCTCCTTTCTTGAGCGAGAAACTTCAATACCAAGGAAGTATCTCAAAGGACCAAGATCTTTCATTTCAAACTCTTGTGACAAGTAGTTCTTTAATGCCTTCATCTCCTCAGGATCATCTCCGGTTACTATCATATCATCAACATAAATAATAAGAGCAGTAATTTTACCTCATTTCCTTTTTAGGAATAGAGTATGATCAGAATTACTCTGATCATATCCGAATGTCCTCATTGATTTTGTAAATCTCCCAAACCAGGCTCTTGGCAACTGCTTCAGTCCATACAATGCTTTCTTCAGATGACATACTTTGTTGCTGTGTTGGACTGGTCTGTTCGACCCTGGTGGAAGATCCATATAGACTTCTTCTGTCAATTCCCCCTGCAAAAATGCATTCTTCACATCAAATTGCTCCAACGGCCAGTCAAGATTTGCAGCAAGTGACAGTAGAACTCGAATAGTGTTGAACTTTGCCACTGGTGCAAATGTTTCGTCATAATCAATTTCATAAGTTTGAGTGTACCCTTTGGCAACCAGCCTTGCCTTGTACCGCTCTATCGAACCATCTGATTTATATTTCACTGTATAAATCCATCTGCATCCTACTGGCTTCTCCCCTGCTGGCAGCTCGACTATCTCCCAAGTCTCATTCTTCTTCAAGGACTTCATCTCCTCATCCATAGCTGCTTTCCACCTTGGATCGGCTAAGGCTTCCTGCACACTGTTAGGAATGGATACAGCAGATAATTGATTCACAAATGACTTATTTGATTCAGACAATCGGTGAGTGGACAAATGACTCATGGGATACTTGACTTTACTAGTGGGATTAGGCTTGTAAGTGGGTTTTGGGATACCTCTAGTAGTACGGTTTGGGAGTTCTCTTCTTGGGGCTTCCGACAGCGATGACGATTGGTTTTGGGGTTTTGTTGGGAGTAGAGATAGATCTGATGGTACTGGTGGTGGAGATGGTTCAGATGGTGCTGGTGGTGGAGATGGCTCATCTTCATGGAGGTTCGGCACTGACTGCAGATCTTCGTGGAAATTTTCTTCCCCAACCAAGTCTTCATTCGAGTGATCGTCATTACTTACATCCTGATTTTCTCTCCTTATATCTGATTGTTCAGTTTGAATAGTAACCACTTCATTATATGCAAGAGTTTGAACTTCACTTCGGTACTCCCCCTGAAGTTCAACCTCAGAGGAAAAATACATCTCATCTTCATGGAACACAACATCCATAGTCACAAACATCTTTTGAGTTGGTGGGTGATAGCACTGATACCCTTTCTTATTCTGTGTATATCCCACGAAAACACAGCAGACAGCTCGAGGAGCTAACTTATTGCGTTCATGTTGATGAAGATGAACAAATGCAACACACCCAAACACACGAGGTGGCAAGTTGACCACTTTTGGTGCATTCTCAGCTTCAGTTAATGTTTGAAATGGTGTGAGGAAGTTTAGGATATTAGAGGAAACTCGGTTGATTAAGTATGCAGCAGAAGCAAGGGCTTCTCCCCAATAAATGAGTGGCATATTTTCATGGATGAGAGAAGCACGGACCACTTCGAGCAAGTATCTATTTTTCCTTTCTGCAACCCCATTCTGTTGAGGTGTATATGAGCATGTAGTCTGATGAACAATTCTGTGTTCCACCAAATATTGTTGCAGATTTGAACTCAGGTATTCTCCGCCATTATCACTCCTAAGAACTTGAATCTGTGATTTATACTGAATCATAACATGCTTGTGAAATTTCTGAAACAAACCACTAACTTCACTTTTCGACTTCATCAAATAAATCCAGGTCATACGGGTACAGTCATCAATAAAGGTCACAAACCATTTGGCTCCTCCAAATGTAGTGGTTTTGGATGGACCCCAAACATCAGAATGAATAATCATAAAAGGTAGGGAGCTTTTACTTGGACTTGGAGGAAAAGAGACACGATGACCTTTTGCGAGTTCACACACATCACACCGAAAGGCAGATATATCCAACTTCAAAAATAAACTTGGAAATAATTTCTTCAAATAACCAAAAGAAGCATGCCCTAGACGTCGATGCCATAGCTAAATATCTGATTTCTTCTTCTCATCTTCGGATCCTTCCGCACTTAGAGCTTGAGTCAACTTGCTCGAACATTCAGATTCTAAATCCAGTAATAGAGCTTCCCATGCCTAACCCCATAACCAATCGTCTTGCGAGTCCGAATATCCTTAAACACGCAATGGGAAGGCCAAAAGATTACAATACAATGTAAGGCAGTAGTTATTTGAGCAACAGATAATAGGTTGAAATTCAAGGATGGCACAACTAGGGCAGTATCTAAGGTTAGGTTGTTTGTGAGATGTATGGTACCCTCGCCAGTAACAGTGGCAGGATCACCATTGGCAGTGGACATAGTCGATTTAGTGGATGGTTGAAAATTTTGAACTTGTCCAGAATCAAAAGTCATATGGTCAGTAGCACCCGAATCAATTATCCATGCACTATTCATAACAAAAGCAGAAATATTAAATACCTTACCATCATTACATGCAGCTGTGACTAATGTAGAGGCGAGTCCAATACTCTTCTCAGCTCTATCAGTTTGTCCCATGGTAGCGGCACAAAGGGGAAAAACAATGGATCTGATATTCAGCAACCAATAGCAAACAACACAACTTGGTTAAGAACAGCTCCAAGTCTTCAACAAAACAGCAACAATCCAACACCGGATCAATCCCTCCCCTTCTTCACAAAACAGCAAACACAAACTCCACAGCTTCCCTACCCGAACAGCAAACAGAAGTCCCCTCTTCCCCCGAACACCAAACAAAAATAGGAGAAAGAGAGAGATAACAGCAACAATGGCCAGCAGCTATAGTACCCCCAACAAAAAAGAGGGCAAGAGGACTCGGAAGTGATGTCGCCGACGATCGACGAGCGGTGCGACAGGAGTGGTCGACGGCTGGGCTTCGGTCGGGGTTGGAGCTCGATGAGGAGTAGGGGTTTCGATCTAGGATAGGCGAGGGCTCGACGAGAGAGGGAAGAGGGGGCTCGACGCTGGTGGTGGGCAGCGGAATCGACGAAAAGGGGCTCGCCGGAGATGGGGAAGTCGACGGGGAGGTGTGCGTCGACGAGTGGCACCGGAGGTGGTTGGGGGTTGGTGGTGCTCGGGGAGAGAGAAATTGGTCAGGATAGGGAAATAGGAGGACGGGGGTGGCTTCTTTGGGGTTTTCGGCGATGGGATCTGACGGGATCAGAGTCGATGATCGGTGACGGGATCAACAACGGGATCAGATCAAGATGGAGGTGATCAGCCTCCTCTTCTTCTTCTTCAGTTGGCCTAGATCTGATTAGGCTTTGATACCATGAAGAAAATAATTTTTGGGAAAAATAATTCTTATTCTTCTTGTTGTACTTTATTCTTTACTATATACATCTATATATAAGGATTACATTCTTGGAGAAGAAGAAAAGAGATTGAGAGAAGATTGGGAAGATGAGATATTTGGGGAATCTGTTTCCTATATTAGAAAACAGAATATACAATTACTATATTTCAACACTCTG
>CM030366.1:112977703-113257527 GCA_017893485.1 Hemerocallis citrina | reverse complement strand
TGTTGATGAGTGTCTCAAACCTTTACCATAACTTCATAGTTTTGGTTGTTAGAACTCGGATTTTATAAATTAGAAATTTGCTAACAATATTTGTGAAGAACATAATTTACAGGAAGAAAAGAACAAACCAAAAGCTTTATACAGAGTCGAGATTAAGATCTCTCTCCTTGTAGCAAAATTTACCCCGTAGTGTGACGGTTGCTGGCAATTTGCCTCCCAGGATACAACTATATTACCTTTTCCTAAAGAGCAGCACCCTTGCTTCAGAGACTTCTGCGAACTGTTTCTGTGTTGCACTCTCAGTGTTTGACACAGAGGAAGAAGAAGAAGTGGATTTCGGATTACTGAAAAGCTATCCCTCTGGCAGACAAGACTTACTAGTCTTATAGGAGATAACTGATGGGAGGCCCATTACTCTGTAATAGTAGAGTAATGGTGCACTGCCATTACTCTGCTGTTACAGAGTAATGGTACAAAAAATTTAAGCCAAGCCAAGCCAAAGCCGAAGCCGGGGCCGGGCGCGCGCGCGTGTGTGTTTGTCATTTTGGCTAAGTCCTCTTTTCACTACACGTTAGTGGTAACCCATAGGCCACGCCCTTTAGTCCAATTTTTTAGTATATATATTAGAAAAAACCTTTTCCCATTTTTGATATGGGACTATTCCATTTTCTCCAAGTTTCCAAGTTAGTACATTTTGAATACCCAACTTTGGACCAACATTTCTCATTCATACGGAATTCGTTTTTGGCAAATGAGTACACCACGGAATAGTACTCGACGAGAGGATCTCAATCCAATCATTTTCTGGTGCCACCGGTGGCCAGAGCCTGCCAGAATCCGTCCCGGAAAATCAGCAAAAATTAATTCCAACAATCCCCCACATGAATGGAAATTACCAGACTATGTAATCCAGACACGACATAAAAAGACATGACAGAAAAGACATGACAGAAAAACTCTGAGAGTACAATCGGAAAATCACTGCATCACGAATTATAGTAATTTTTCAACTTTGAACCATCCTTAGTAAGTAGCTATCGGATTCACTTGACCAGGTAGTGAACATGATGTCTTGAACTGCTCGAGCTTTGATGTGAACCTAGACAATAACTATCACATAGTTTTATCTCCTTACAGAACTAAGTTCTCTTGTTGTGTTTATTTTGGCCTTGAACAACCCTGGTTAATCATGAGTGAACTTGGAGAATGTAGCCTATCTCCATTCTCCTAGAAACGGCCCCATTTCATACTCACAAGGTGATTACCCATAAAGAGTATTCTGCCATACCCCACTTTTATTTCAAAGCTATGGAAATCATTAAAAGCCAAGCTTATCCTGACTCTTTGCAGGCAGCACTGTTTTCTCATCCTAAGAGTGGGTATGAGATTTTAATCTCCCAGTGCTCCCATTGATTCAACAAGATTTAGTTGTCCCCTTGAACCTAGATCTTGGGATCTCCAATTCTTAGGTAGGGTTTCCATCAAGTATTCTCTTTCGTCATAGGCTTTAAACTCATTCCTCTTGATGATCTCACAACTTGCTCTCGCGACAAACCTTTAGTAAATGGATCCGCTAGGTTGTCGGCCGATTTTATATACTCTATAGAGATTACTCCATTTGAGAGCAGTTGTCTAATGGTTTTGTGTCGCCTTCTGATATGACGAGACTTACCATTATACATACAACTCAGTGCTCATGCTATAGTTGATTGGCTGTCACAGTGTACACATAAAGTTGGGTCCTAGATTACTTGTGTAGCGGCTCAGTACATTTACTGAATGTGCTAGGTTCGGTCTTGTACAATTTGTTAAGTACATCAAACTACCGATTACACGTGCATATTCCAGTTGTGATATGTTGTCACCCGTGTTTTTGAACAAGTGAAGACTTGTATCCACAGGACTTTTGACAGTTCCATTCGAGTAATTCTTGAACCTTTCAAGTACTTTCTCAGCATAATGAGCTTGAGACAAAGTAATTTCCTCAGACGTCCTGGAAACTTTGATTCCTATTATGACGCCTGCAACTCCCAAATCTTTCATATCAAACTTGCCACTAAGCATGCTCTTAGTTTGTTTGATAATGTCGTTATTGCTCCCAATAATGAGCATGTCGTCTACATATAGACACACCAGAATGTATCTCTTTGGAGTATTTTTGATGTAGATACACTTATCACATTCATTTATTTTGAAACCATTTGACATCATAACATTGTCAAATTTTGCATGCCACTGCTTTGGAGCTTGTTTCAGTCCGTACAGGGATTTTACAAGCCTGCACACCTTGTTTTCCTGTCCAGGAACTACGTAACCCTCAGGTTGTTTCATGTATATTTCTTCTTCTAAGTTCCCAATTAGAAATGCAATTTTAACATCTATTTGATGTATTTCCAGGTTACGTAGAGCTGCAATAGCTATCAACATTCTTATGGAAGTTTTTCTTGTAACTGGGGAATATGTATCAAAGAAGTCTAGGCCTTCCTTTTGCCTAAATCCTTGTACCACAAGTCTCGCCTTATGCTTCTCTATTGAACCATCTTGTTTCAATTTTTGTTTGAAAATCCATTTGCATCCTAGAGCTTTACATCCAGAAGGCAAATCGACTAACTCCCATGTATAATTTTGTATAATAGAGTCTATTTCACTTTTGATTGCTTCCTTCCACATAGGAGCATCAGGCATAGACATGGCTTCCTTGAAAGTTCTGAACTCATTCTCTAACAAAAAGGCCGTTACAAAGTCAGGACCAAATAATTTTGATGTTCTATCCCGTTTACTTCGTCTAGGCTCATCATTATCGTGTTCTGGTTCATCAACCGAAGTGCTTGCATTCTCTTGTTCACGTGTACGTTTGAGATACGTAGTATCCTTGCACGGAAACACATGTTTAAAGAAGGAAGCATTCCTTGATTCCATTATTGTATTCACATGGATATCCGGTATATCTGATTTGTATACCAAGAACCGATATGCACTACTGTTGTGTGCATAGCCTATGAATATGCAATCAATCATCTTAGGTCCGATGGTGACCTGTTTTGGATTAAGTACTGCCACTTTTGCTATGCACCTCACACTTTGAGGTATTTATACGAAGGTACGTTACCTTTCCACAGTTAGTATAGTATCTTGCAAGTTTTCTTGTGAGCTATTTTATTGAGAACGTAGTTGGCAGTCAGCAACGCTTCCCCCCACATGTTTTGGGGTAAGCCAGAATTCAACAACAAGGCATTCATCATCTCCTTTAGAGTTCGGTTCTTACGCTCGGCAATACTGTTTGATTCGGGTGAGTAAGGAGCAGTTGTCTGATGAACTATTTCATGTTCAGAGCAGAACATATTAAATGGTGTATCATATTCTCCTCCTCTATCACTCCTAACGATTTTAATCGTTTTGCCAAGTTGATTCTCAACCTCAAGCTTTTATTCTTTGAATTTATCCAAAGCCTCATTTTTGCTGTGTAACAAGTATACATAACATAATTCTGTGCAATCGTCTATGAATGTCACAAAGCACTTTTTGCCACCTCTGGTCTGCACGTATTTTAAATCACACAGATCCGTGTGAATTAAACCTAGAGTTTCTGTGTTTCTTTTTACAGAACGTGATGGAGTTTTAGTGAGTTTGGTCTCCGTGCAAACTTCACATTTTTCGGAGTTGTCTACCTTAAATTTGGGTAGCAAATTCATGTTAATTAATCTACACATAGAATTGACACTAACATGGCCTAGTCTTTCATGCCAAATAGAAGAAGACTCAACAACATAAGCAATAGGAGTTATTTCATTAACATTGGGAACAGCAGGAACAATAGTTTTAGGGATGACTGTCATTACATTAAACTTGAATAGTCCATCCTTTACATATCCTTTACCCAAGTACACCCCATTTTTTGACAATACAAAATTATCATAAGCAAGAACAACCTTAAATCCATTCTTGCTTAGCAAAGAGCCTGATACCAAGTTCTTTCTAATATCTGGAACATGCAACACATTTGTGAGTGTTAGTTCCTTGCCTGAAGTCATCTTCAGCACTATCTTTCATGTTCCTGCAATTTTGGATGTGGAAGAATTACCCATGAACAGCTGTTCATCCTTGTTGCACTTCTGGTATGAAGTGAACATCTCCTTGTCCGAGCAGATATGCTTGGTGGCCCCAGTATCGTACCACCATTCACGAGGATTGCTCCCCACAAGATTTACCTCTGATACTACAGCACAGAGATCCAGGTCAGAGAGACCAGTGGAAAAGTTCTTAGCTATGTGTGCATGTGATTTTTCATTACCTTTTGCATGTCCAGTTCCTGCACGGTTGTTGTCCTTGCTGCGGCAGTCAGAAATTTTGTGCCCCAGCTTACCACACTTGTGGCATTTCCCAGCAAACCTCTTTGTAGGAGGTTTTTTGTTTGAGGCATGTGGCAAGAACTTTCTCTTCTTGCTCTTCTGTTCGTGCTCCACCACGTTGGCCTTTTCTATGGACCGATTTTCATAGAACCTGTTAGCCTTGCGATTCTTCTCTTCGATCCGCAACCTGATAATGAGGTCTTCAAGAGACATCTCCTTTCGTTTGTGCTTGAGGTAGTTCTTGAAGTCTTTCCATCCAGGTGGAAGCTTTTCGATGAATGCTGCAACCTAGAATGGTTCGCACAACATCATGTTCTCTGCAACGATTTCATGAAATATGACCTGCAGTTCCTAGATTTGACTCATAACAGTTTTGGATTCAATCATCTTGTAGTCCAGAAATTTTCTGACTACAAACTTCTTGGACCCAGCATCTTCTGTTTTGTACTTCTTCTCCAAAGACCCCCACAGGAGTTTTGACATCTTGAAGACACAGTAGACGTTGTACAGAGGGTCTATTAAGCCATTGAGGATGTAGTTCCTGCAGAGGTAGTCACCCTGTGTCCATACATCAACCGCAGCAACGGAGTGTGCATCCATTGGTGCCAGCATCGGGCAGATTCAGTGAAAAACCTGTCCAGCTTCAAGATGGTTAGGTAGAACTGCATCTTCCCTTGCCACTTCTTGAATCCAGTTCCATCGAACTTCTCTGGTTTTTCTCCCACAGTTGTGTGTGTAGGCAGAACGACCGAATGTGCCGCAACCGATTGTGCAGTTACATTTTGGGTCTCCAGTGTTTGTTTACTGATATGTCCACTGACATTATCATTCTGTGTATTTTCCATGTTCTAAAATAGTTGAAACAGAACTGTTAGTAGTTTTTCCGAGATGATAACAGTACCTGTAAAAGATCTTCAAAAAAAACTATTAGAACCGAGGAAAAATTTTGCTTTAAGATTGTTAGAACCCGAATTTTATAAATTAGAAATTTGCTAACAATATTTGTGAAGAACAAAATTTACAGGAAGAAAAGAACAAACCAAAAGCTTTATACAGAGTCGAGATTAAAATATCTCTCCTTAAAGCAAAATTCGCCCCGTAGTGTGACGGTTGCTGGAGTTTTGCCTCCCAAGATACACTGTATTACCTTTCCCTGAAGAGCAGAACCCTTGCTTCAGAGACTTCTGCGAACTGTTTCTGTGTTGTACTCTCAATGTTTGACACGGAGGAAGAAGAAGAAGTGGATTTCGGATTACTGAAAAGCTATGCCTCTGGTAGACAAGACTTACTAGTCTAATAGGAGAAAATAGAGTAACTGATGGGAGGCCCATTACTTTGTAACAGCAGAGTAATGGTCCACTACTCTGCAACAGCAGTGTCACGCCCCGCTTCCCAAAAATACGGAATACGAGCACGTAACATTGGCCCAGCGAATGACTAACATCACCCATTAGGTTTTTATCCGATTAACTCAACAACATAATCAATATAGAACAAATGTGCAGGCAATAATAATAATCTCATGAACAATAATTCAATGAAATATCCAAATACAATAATAATAATCCAACATTTGGAAACAAATAACAATATTCGGGACATAAGTCCAATACAATAATAAATCAAATCCAAATAATAATAAGTCTCAATACATTAAGTTTATTAAAGCAATAAGTAATTAGAAAGCAGTAGTCTTCAGACTGTTTGTTCTCCAACTCCAGCAGGCAATTGATCTATAAAATCTGCAATTTAATAAATTACAGGAAGAGGAAAAGAAAACAAAATGCCCATCAATGCAAGTCACGGGCCGCTTGTAGTGCAGACACAAGTACATGGGAAAAAGGTAAACTAATAACATGAAATAGGCATGATAACAAAATATACAACTAGCATGGCAAGATAAACAAGTGTAAGTAGCATGTAATAAGTGTCGAGTGAATAAGTATCATGTAAACAAGTAACGAGTAACGAGTGTTAAGAATCAAGTGACAAGTATCAGGTAGCTAGTGTCAAGTGAGTATGTTCAAGTCTTGTATTATTACTATCTAGGTAGCACTTCATGCATCCATCCTTTTACTACAAGGTTACTACATTCAAACAGTTTCGCTTTAGACTTAGTGGTGGGCTCTATAGTTCATGTACTCGGAAAACGGTATAAACGGTTCTTTTCAGTATTCAGTTATTCAGTCATTCAGTCATTCAGTTATTCAGTATTGGTATCCATGGAACAATATACAGTTATCCAATTATTCAGTCATTCAGTCATTGTAGGGAAATCACGAGCTCCCTTCCGAGTACAGTCTCTATATTGTACACTACTTAGGTCAGCCCTTAAAACCTCGGCTTGTTAATTATTTTATTAATGCAACAATACAATATGCAATATAGAGACATGAGATGAATGATAATAACAATAGGGAAACAATAGGATGATAACATTGAATATGGTGTACTAGATGTCCAAGCAACATAGTATAGGGTATTTTACAAGTATCCCACAAGTATAACACGAATAACGCATCAAACACAGATATCTCAAGATAGCATGAACATACACATCAAAAGTGGTCAACCCTAGGTTAATTCATGTCATATATGTCGTGAGGCAAATACGGTCAAATCATCACAATTGAGATAATATCAACAAGGGGTTTCACACATGAATTGTCTCTAGAACCCAACTACACTACAAGCAGTATTTTGTCCTTGTATATGCAAAGAAATTTAATACAAGTTACTTGCCTGTTAGACGATGAAAATGAATACCAAGAATAACGGGATGAGAATCCCGAAGTAACGAATCCACGAGCCAACACAATAGAACACGTGCAAAACACGTGTACAAAGAGCAAGGCAGCAACACGAGTCACCACAGCAACAACTGTCGGCAAGAGAGAGAGGGGGAGAGATAGTGCACAGCAATGACAGCACGGCCAGGGGGCGTCAACAAGTACGGTCGATGATGGGGTTGGCGGCATCGCAGGCGAGCGACACTGGTGGCGGCGACCGAAACAGGGAGCAGCAGCAGGGGGATTTTTGGGTTCTGTGGCTAATGTCGAGGACAGAGAAGGGGGCTCAGGGGTTGGGGGTTGCGGGTGTGCAGGCGGCAGATGGCGAAAAGGGGTCGCCGGAGAAGATGATCAGGGAGGGAGCTTTTTGGGTTCTGGCTGCTTTTGTAGAGTGAAACAAGGAAAGAAGGTGACAGGGGGGTCTGGTGGTGCTGGGCTAGTCGCCGGAGGTTGGGGAGGACGAAGGGGCACCGGAGATGGTGAACGGGGAAGAGGGGGCGCCGAAATTTGGTCGGAGGAGAGAGAACAGGAGATGTGTTCAAAAATGGGGAGAGAGAAATTGGGAGGAGAGAGAAAGAGGAGAGAGGAGAGAGATTAGATGGCTAGGGTTTTGAAAAAAAAGTGCAATTCTTAGGGATTGCAGTAGAGTTGAATTTATAGGGTACAATTAGGGCACTGAGTTGGTGAATAAGGGTCCACTAAGAGCGGATTTGGGTCAAGATCAAATGGAATTGGGTTTTTAGGGTTCAATAAGAAATAGATCAAAATCAATAAGGTTCAAATAAAAATACCCACAATTAGATAAAAGAAAATAGAATCAACAAAATAGTCCAATCACGAAAAACGAGAAGAATTCCATGAACAAAAATTTGAATCTCAATAAATAAATAAACAATACAAGTGAATAGAATATAAACTGGGCTTGAAAATAATTTGAAAATTGGCAAAGAAAATCAGATCCGGTATAATAATAAAATAGTCCAATATATGAATTTTACATAGATAATCATGAAATAACAATTAATAATCATAATCATAATAGTAATAAATTATACAATTAAAAAGTATTCGAGTTTAGCAATTTTATTAAAATAATCCAATAA
Source organism: Hemerocallis citrina (assembly GCA_017893485.1). Lineage (NCBI taxonomy): Eukaryota > Viridiplantae > Streptophyta > Magnoliopsida > Asparagales > Asphodelaceae > Hemerocallis > Hemerocallis citrina. The sequence goes on along the minus strand of CM030366.1, from coordinate 113,249,286 downwards.
TGATAAGATATTTGTTTTAGACACAGATATAAATATCCGATAAATAAGAAATAGAAGTGAGATGAAAATAAACCATTATTCAAAATAAATAAAATTTTGATTAAAAAATATTTTAATAAAAGATCCGAACAGAATTTAACACAAAATAAATTTACAAAAAAATTTTCAAATTATAGAAAATACACGGAAAAATACCTATTGTTGGGAATGGGGGTTACAAGCAGAGTGGTGGTTCAGATTCATAACTGATGAGCCATTACTCTCCTGTTACAGAGTAATGGTACCAGTTACTGAATGTGAAAAGCCTCATCAGTGTACTGGGAAAAAAAATTATGACTGGGGCAAAACAATTTTTAGCCAAGGCCGGGCCGAGCGCACGTGTGTTTGTCATTTTGGCTAAGTCCTCTCTCCACTACACATTAGTGGTAACCCCCGGGCCACGCCCTTTATTCCAATTTTTTAGTATCTATACTAGAAAAAACCTTTCCCCATTTTCGATATGGGACTATCCATTTTCTCCAAGTTTTCAAGTTAGTACATTTTGAGTACCGAACTTTGGACCAACATTTCTCATTCAGACGGAATTCGTTTTTGGCAAATGAGTACACCACGGAATAGTACTCGACGAGAGCATCGCAATCCAATCATTTTCTGGAGCGATCGGTGGCCGGAGCCTGCCGGAATCCGGCCCGGAAAATCAGCAAAAATTAATTCCAACAATGGTCTCGCACGATATAAAAGCACCTGAGATTCAATTATTACTGGGTGCACATATTTAAAGAAATACAGACTGTCCAAGTCTCTCTTGGGAGGCATGCTAGATTATAAGTGTAAAACCTTAAACCCTTAAAAAACCGAAAATTTTGCCGTGCTGACCCACTTTTTAAAAATATTTGGCGCCCTGACCCACTTTTGAAAACAATTAGCGATCTGACCCAGTTTTGAACACGTCAGCATAAACCGTTTTTGGAAATAACGACATAGGTTATTTACATGCCGTTATTTCCAATAACGGCATCTATTTTACAATTTTTTCCATGCCGTTATTTGAAATAACGGCATGAGTATATTTCTCTTACAAGTGTGAATCTTCTAACTTTAAAAAATTCTAAGTGTGAAAAAACTTATAAATAATGCCGTTATCCCCAATAACGGCATTCGAATGACTAATGTCGTTATTGGACATAAAGGCATCAGTTATATATAAATGAACTCTTGCCGTTGTTTGGAAACAGAGAGGATGAATAATAAGTTAATTTTTTTTTTAAATTAACTTATTCGTCAGAGAGGATGAATAATAAGTTACTTTTTTATATAAAAAATTTATAATTGATGTCGTTATTCCAAATAACGGCATCAGTATTGAGAATGTCGTTATTTGAAATAACGGCATCTGTTATAAGGTTTTCACACTTGCAATTTTTTCTCTAAATGGAGACTACAAGCTATCGAAAAACAAAATAACCTATGTCGTTACTCCAAATAACGGCATGACACTTTTTTTAAATATAGATGTCGTTATTGAAAATAACGGCACGTAAATAACCTATGCTGTTATTTCCAATAACAGTTTATGCTGACGTGTTCAAAACTGGGTCAGATCGCTAATTGTTTTCGGAAGTGGGTCAGAGCGCCAAATATTTTCAAAAAGTGGGTCAGTACGGAAAATTTTTCGAAAAAACCTCTGGAGTTAGATAAAAGGGAAAGTGCTTGAAGCCCAACATCTAGGGTTGGCATTCGAGTCTAACGGGCCGGGCCGGGTCGGACCTGCCCGGGTAGGACATTGACTTGGGTGGGTTCGGGCCGGGTTGGTGACTTAACCGGGCCGGGTTGAAAGATGGCTAAGGCGACCCGCCCAACCCGTGAACCCATTCGGGTCCAACCCGGGTCGGGTCGGGTCGGTTCGCGGGTTGGCCCATTTAGATAGGTTTTTTTTAAAAACTTAAAATAATAATAATGATAATAATAAACATTAAAAATCGTAATAAGAATAATAAGGTTGAAAGAGTGAAATTGGCAAAAAATATTGAAATATTATTCATATGATTTTAAGTTATACAAGTTTCACAATTTCTAATGAAATAAAGAATTCAATTCACAAATATGTTTTATACACTAACATATTTCTTATATACAATTTCAATTTACTTCAATTTTTCTAAAATGAAATAACAAGTACAGATTTAATACAATTTTTTAATCTATTTACAATTGTCTTCAAGTTGATGGCCTTGAATTTGTTGTTGTTGGTCTTGAATTCTTCATTTTGGTTGCTATTGTTGTTGTTGTTGTTGTTGTTGTTGTTGTTGTTGTTCCGGCGAGTTGCTCCCACTTGTGGACGTAGATAATGCTTTTCCTTGTGTCCTATCTTCAGCCTTCAGCCAGTCTTCTGTGCAAACGAGCATCTCTAACGTGTTGGGCTTCAAGTGATTCCTGTAATCAGTTTGAACTCTGCCACTTGAAGAAAATGCACTTTCAGAAGCAACTGTAGAGACATGAGGAGTTAGTAAATCTTTAGCCATAATTGACAGAATACTATAAGTGTGTTCATGGTCTTTCCACCATTGTAAAATATGTAATGAAGAAGAAGAAGACTCAGAATCTTGTTGGTTATACCAATTTAATTCATTTGGTTGATTAGTCCTAGGTTTTTTAGATTGAATTTGTGCAAGTAAATTAAATGTTCTATCATCAAATTTACTCTTATCCTTACCTTTAGAAGTAGTAGAAGAAGAACTAACTACAGAAGTTGTACTACTAGAAGCAAAACATCTATCATAATAATCATACAAGTCATTTAATGTAGATTCAAATTTAACTAAAAAAGTAGCGCAATCAATTATTATTTCTAAATTTTCCCCAAGTAATGCAAAAAACATTTCAATCAAAATCTTCATACCTTCTAATTTGATACGAGGATTCATAACGGTAGCAACACAAATCAACATAGGAGGAGGAAAATAATACTTCAAAAAAAAATTGTATGTAGGTTTTACAATATCATCAACATAAGTATCATTTAACATTTCGTTAAATGTTTGCATCATGATAACTAATGAAATAAAATGCTAATAGAAGTAGATTCATATGTTTTTGAAAATTTTAAAGTTACGGTTTTAAAAGGTTCTAAAAATTTCAACAAAGATTCGGTATAAAACCAATCGGTGGGAGTCATTTCAAAATTATGCATATTTTTTGTGATACAAAAATTATTTACAACTGCTTTATATTCGGTAACAACATGTAGTAAATCAAAAGTAGAGTTCCATCGGTGTTTAACATCATTTGGAAATCTTCTAAAAGGTACATTTGAAATCCTACACTAATTTTTCCATTCTTGAAATACACTGGGACTTAATGCAATGAAATGTACACAATTTCTAATTTTAACTATATATGGATCGGCTATTTTTAATGTATCTTAAACACATAAATTTAAAATATGACATTCACATCTAATATGAAAAATATTGTCAGATAGAGGGTTTAATGCGGATTTTAAAGTAGTAATTGCTGCATTATTGTTAGATGCATTATCAAAACTAAAACACATAATTTTATCGCGAATATGAAAAACATCACAAATTTCTAAAATACGGTTTGCTATTTCAGCGCCACTATGGGGATACGGCAACGCGGCAAGTGATATGATTCTTTTTTGAAGAATCCAACCATTGTCGATCCAATGACAGGTTATTCCCATCGTTGGAATATTGTTGACACCCATCCAACAATCCGAAGTTAAACTAACTCTACAAGTTAAACTCCATAAAATTGCAATCAAAGCGTCATTCATTTCATTGTACACTTTAAAATAATCCGATTTGCAAGTATTTCTCGGGATTCTTTTAAAATGAGGGTTTAAGGCCGTTTGATTAAATTTTTTCAAATCCCTACTCTCGGGATAGGAAAATGGTAACTCTTCCTTTATTACTAATCGGGCCATTTCCCGACGAACAAGATCGGGATCATAAGGGTGGCTATCAACTAGTCTGGTCCTAGGGTTGATTTTTTGTTGGCCGGGTAGGTCAACAAGAAGGTCTTTATGGTTATGTTGGATGTGTCTACTAATTGTACCGGTGCCATCACCCCTCTTGAATTTGTATGCCTAAGAACATGTTTTATAAACTTTCAAACCTATACCCGGAGTTTCTTCGTCCGGGATATAATCGTAAAACTTATGCCAATCACTACTTTCACCTTTACTTTTCATACTACTATGGGGTTGTGTGGTTTTGGTTGGTTGGTTGTTGTTGTTGTTCTTCTTCTTCTAATTGTATGTCACCTACAACCTCGTCGTGTGTACCCCATTGTTGGGTAGGAGGATCATGGTACTCTTCGGCGGGCTCACTAATTGGGACAATTTGTGGCCTACGGGAAGTGCCGGTGGAATCTTGCCCACTTTGGCTACGACCGCTACCGTGTGATCTAGACATAATGTAGTAATGTATGTAAAAAAAACTACACAGTGTAGGAGCGATGAGTTATAAAAAAAAATCTAGAAAACAAGAGGGTTGAGATAGAGAAGATCAAAAAACCAACAATAATTATAACTACAACAAAAATAAAATAAGAAGAGATGTATGAAATTTTGATACCGTTCACCGTGGATACGCGTATATAAAAAAATCTATGAAAATAAAAATAGAAGTAGAAGTTGAATTCCTCAAATTCGGAATTGAAGAGTTGGGGAGAGCTTGTAGGAGAGTTGAAGACTTGATCACTTGGAGTTGGACGAGAGTTGAAGAGTTGAAGACATTGTTGAATTTTGATTTCGATGCGATCGGAATTTGATCATGTATATGCCTTGAATACTTGCTTGTTGAATACGTCAATTGTTCACAAATTGCTTAGAAATGAGTTATAATAGTAGAGAGAGTAAGAGAGTTTTTTGTGAATTTTTTGATAGGTTTTGGGGGGGTATTTATAGGGTTAAAATAACAACAACAAAAAACCAAAAAAACCCACTAAAACGGCTATAAGAGCCGTTCAATGGCTCTCTGTTCTACAGTATCCAGGCCATCGGATTGCGACCCATTGGACCCGTTCGGGTCAACGGTCGACCCGGGGCGGGTCGAACGTTAGACCCATTCGGGTCAAACGGTTCGCGGGCAGGTTGGCAGGCAGGTTGGCGAATTTTAACCGGGTTCGCGGGCCGGGTTGGGCAGGTTGGATCTGATAATTCGGCGACCCGGGTCGATCCGTTACTGTTCACGGGTTCGACCTGAACCCGAACTGCCGTTTCACGGGCTGGGTTATACGGGCAGGTCGAGGGCAGGTCGGCGATTGACCCGGCCCACTTGCCATTCCTACCAACATCTACACATCAGATACTAACCTTGCTATTTTGGGTAGATGAAATGAGGCTTCAAGCCATTGGGAATTTGGTTAAAGCCAACATTTGAGTGCGAAGAGGGAGACAATGATGAGCTGATCAATTTGCTGAGTGCAAAGGCTGGAACACATGCTATTGCTACTACTGTGATCACTTCAGTGACAGTCATCTATCTTTCTCGAGCGGCCAATTCATTCTCCTTCTTCTTCTTCCGATCGGAGTGCAGAGAATGAGACGAGAATGAAGTCAACGCGCTGACTGCTAAGGCTGCAGCTACTGCTACTGCTAGTGCCAATACTGTGATCACTTTAGTTGTTGCAGATGATGATGATGAAGATAAAGGAGAGCTCCCAGGAATTGAATTTCCCATCTCTCTCTATCTTTCTCTCCAGTTTGTGTAGTTGCACTACTCTTCTACTTTACTCTCTCAAAAAAGGAAAACATTAGAAGCTTGTTGGGCGATGGGAGATGGGAATCTTCTAAGAACATTTAAATTTTTTAGAAATGATTCATTAGTCTTGGCCCCGATCAAGGCAACTATTTTTTTTAATTTTTATAAAAAGATAACCCTGTCATGGTTTCATTAATGATGATTAACAAAACAAAGTAGTACATAATAACATCCCAAAACAGGAGCTTAAAGCTACACTAATACAACCTCCGACTCCGCAAATAAATAACATACATCAAGTAACATCACTATTACAAAAAGTACATCAGAAGCAATAAATGGAAGACGTTCCGAAGTGACAAGAGACGTGCCTTTCCCCCCGCGGACTAGTGAATCTACTCCTCCTCGTCCATCTTCATCTTCTTCTTATCTCCAGCGTAACCTGCCCAATCATGAATGAGAAGGAAAATTTTATGCATTGAGGTTGAGAATCTATAAAAAATATTGCGAAAGCATAAATTATTTCGATCTAGCCATAGATTCAACAATATTGCCGCTACTACTATATCCCATGCCCGCTTGTCCTCTATCACGACTAGGTTTTCCCTCATCAGGCCCCAAACGTCAGAAATTGATCTAGGACACTGTGCACATCCAAACCCCCTACAGACCACTTCCCATGCAAGGGCCGCCTTATGGCACGTGAAAAATATGTGTGTGGCGTTTTCTTCCGCATCTAAATAGTAGTCGCACCTCACATCGATTTGCATATTTCTTTTCCTAAGATTGACTTTGGACAGAATAGCGATGTTGTACACCAGCCAGCAAAAAACTTTGACTTTTAGTGGAGCCTCGGTTCCCCAAATGATGTTCTCTTCTTTACATCTTAGTCCATCGTCGTTGAGCCATTTATACATTGACGACATCGAAAAATGTTTTGATTCATCGATATTCCACCATCTTTCATCTGCACCGTTGCTCGTTTGCCCGCCTTCTGCTTGGATGAACCTATTTAGTTCTTCGAACTGATTAATACTCTCGGGTGACAGCCGGTTTGAGACAATCAACCTCAGTGTCCCATTCCTCCATACGTCTGCCACTAGTGAATCTTTGTTGGCTGTTAACGCCGTTGGTAGCGGGAAAAGGTTGTTTAGCGACCTGGTCCCGTACCACTTATCCTTCCAAAATCTAGTGTTCTTCCCGTTCCCTATCCTGCACCTAGTATTAATGTTGAACATCTCCCCTTGTTTTGTCACTCATTTCCAAGGAAATGATACCTTTCCGAACGCGCTTCTTCCTCTATAACGATATTTTTTCTTCTTTCGAAACAGGTCGAACAAGTAGCACCACCATCCTTTGCGCCGTTTATAGATCTTCCACCACCACTTGCTAAGTAGTGCTCTATTCATATTGTGGAGATTTAGAATACCCAGCCTGCCGAATTCTCTTCTCTTACATACTCTACCCCACTTGACCAGGTAAAACCCTTTATTACCCTCGTCGATTCCCTTCCACAAGAATCATCTTCTAAGTTTGTCTATCTTGTTGATAACCCACTTGGGTATTTCGTAGATCGACATTAAATAAAGTGGAATGCGCCAAGTACCAAATTTAGCAGTGTGATCATTCCCCCTAGAGAAAGGAAGCGACTCTTCCACCCTGCTAGTTTCTTAGCAATCTTTTCGATAAGGGGAGTCCAGCCCTCTTTTAACAGTGAACCTGGCCTAATTTACGTGCCTAGGTTTTGATCGGGAATTTGCCCACCTCGCAACCTAGTGTGGCAAAGATAGTATTCGCCAAAGTTGATAATTGGTCGCTGATCGGGATGACGCTGGTCTTATTTAAGTTTACTTTCAATCCCGACCATCCTTGGAAACAAACCAAGGATGCCTTAATAGCTACAGCTTCTTCCACTATTGCCCTCCCAAACAAATGGGTGTCATCAGCATATTGTAGAATTGACATTGACTGTGCGATTCCTTTAATATTGATCCCCTTGATGATATTTTGCTCTGGTCAAGGCAACTATTCATTCAGCTCATTAGCAATAGCAACTTTTTTCCAGAAATAGGTCCCTTTCTTAACTAATTTTCAAAATAAGTCTATTTCGAAACTAATTTCGAAGATCGGTTAGTCCTCATGCCACAATACCATACTGCAGCTTCTTCGACTTCAAGGTCGTAGTTGTGAACTGCGGCCTAAGTACATACCATAATAGACTCCAAAGGCTTGGTTTTAAAATTTCTCAAGTCCAGAGTAGTTCAAAGGAGATTTCCTTGAGGCCGCAGTTAAGTATTGCGGTCTCAATAATACTGAGAACGCAATTCACAACTGCGGCCTCAGTTATACCATCGATGGGGTCCAGTTCTTAAAACCCCTATTCTTTCCTTCACTTCACTTCATCTTCATCTTCATCTTCTCCCCAAATGCGGCTACGACATAACTTGCAAAACCCAAATTCCTACAACCCTCATCACTCTCCTCCTACTCCCTAAAATCTTTTTCAAATCCAACTCTCGACTTCACTTCATCTGCCTTTCTTCATCACCATTGAAACTAGGTACTCCCCAAACTTTAAATTTTCAATTTTGAACAAATTCGCCAAATTCCTGCCACCCACCTTCAATCCGAAAACAATCTCATAAGTGTAGCTTCTCCTTCACCAGCCTTCAACATCATCTTCGCTGTCACCAGGTTATTAAAGGTATGTCTTGGAATAGTTAGCATGTTTTGTTTCTTGATTAATTCATATAAATTGTTTGTGTTGTTTTCCGTGAATATTATGAATTGTTAGTGAGTAACATAGATATTGTACACTGGATGAATGATTAGATGATTGAGAAGTTGGTAATTAGAGCTATTCATAAGTTGTTTGCAATATCTATATGCTTGTTAGTGAGTAGATATAGTTATTATATACTGGGTTTGTTGATGAAGCAGACAATATTTATGTTTGTGTTCGATATTGTATACTGGATTTGCTATAATTTGTTTGTATACTTTGCTTTGCTTGCTATAATAAGTAACTCATTGAAATATATTTGATTTGCTATAATAAGTAGATATTGTATACTGGATTTGTTATAATTTGTTTGTGTTCGATGAAGCGTATAATATCTATGTGATTAAAGCTATGGAAACATGTTGTTTGCAAGGTTAGAGATTCATGTCGGTTGCAAATTTGGTTATATCCACCGTGTGTTTGATGAATTGCGAATTAGGTTATATTTCAATAAGCTTCGTTACTTAACTTTTTCATGTCAAATTATGTATTCGTTATATATTATTCATTTTCTAATATCTAGGTATGCAGCAGTGAATTGATTCAGCAAGTAGGTAATGGCATGATTGATGGGTAATCTAGGACCGTCGACTCGTTCTAGGAAACCACCGATAAGTAGTTAGTGTTCGAGGATTGAAATAATTTATTATTTATAATGCATTTGACATCGAACTGATTAATGAATGCAAGAAGATACCCATGAACCAGTAGATACTAGTGAGGGAGGTAGGGGACCAAGAACTCGCGGTGGAAGACCCCTGAGTATCATACACAAATCGACTATTAGTGGTGGTGGCCACGGAGGTGGTACTGCACCTACAAATGTAAGTTGCATTTATATATTTTAAACCGTTGAATTTACACATAATAATATTGTAGCTAAAACATCAATTCTTCGTGTGTGTTTGTAGGTTCCCTCATCTTCCAACGTTGGAGCGCCTTTTTCCTCATCCGTTGCACGTGGAGGTCCAGGTCCGTTAGACCCTAACCTCTTGACTATGCAGAGTGAACACCTTTCACAGTCTGTTTGGAATGGTGTATCGAGGAGTGCACGTTCCGTAGGCACCCTCCACAGTTGTCGATGCACCCTCGCACACACGAACTATTAGTTGCAGCTGAGTTTTATGGAATTAGCTTAATGGGGAGTATCAAGCTTGATCGTGGCCTGCTTACTGCTCTCATCAAGAGATGGCGACCGGAGACCCATACCTTTCATCTACTCGTAGGAAAAATGACGGTCACACTACAAGATGTTGCGATGATATCGGGTCTTCATGTGAATGGGATAGCCATGATCGGGAGTATGGGTTTTGATAAAGAACAATTAGTCCAAGAATATCTAGGTGTTGAGACGGGTGATAAAACTTTTGTAGGCCAATCCATTAGGTTGTCGTGGTTGGAGGAAGTGTTCAAAGGCTCCTTAAACGATGATTCGAACGAATTCGAAGTTGAGTTCTACACCATGGCATATATAATGACAATATTTGGTGGCATGATATTTTCGAACTCGTAGGGTGATACGGTGTCGTTAATGTACCTACCGTTGATCGCGGATATTAGGAAAGCTGGTGAATACAGCTAGGGTAGTGCGGCATTAGCTGCGTTGTATAAGAGTTTGTGTTGTGTTCATTGAATGTGGTTCAGATGACTGGGCCAATGGTCATACTACAAGTCTGGATCTAGGAGCATCTACACCTTGGTCGACCTCGCATAACCCGACAATCACAATCGTGTCCGTTCAAGAAAATCAATCAATGTTGACACATATTGGGGTATATTGGATTGGGTCATACACGTGGAAGGATTACCCCCATGGTGTGTTGACCTATTATAGAGAAAAAGCTTGATCAATTGCGAGACGAGTTTGTTAATTGGGTGCCTTACAATGAAGAGAGAGTTCAAAGATTGTCACCTCCATGTAGGGCGACCCCGCAGTTATGGTTGACTAGATCACCATTCGTCAATTTCGATATTGTGGAGTTCTATTTCGCGAACCGAGTGCTTCGACAATTTGGACTTCATCAACACATCCCGGCACCGTGTACTTATGACACCAAATTGCATGAAACCAAGGGGATATGTCGGCTACCTAATCACAACTGGGCAATACATCTTCAAATACATGCCAACCATTTGAATGAGAAACACTTCGATGCAGTTGTATTCCCGTCTCCTCCATTTGACCCAGATTTGCATCGCCCGTACATATACTGGTATCAGAGAATGACACGATCATATGTTACTCCTCCCCAACCTAGCCCAGTTGGTGTTCAATTGCCTGCTCCAAGGAGAGAGACCGAGCCAGCTCCCGACCATTCTATGTTGCAGCCTATGTATCAACATAAGGCACCTACTCACCGATCCATAGTAATGTTAAATATTTTGCTATTATTTTATTGGCAACTTATAAAATTATTGTTCCTTATAACATTAATGATTAACTATACCGTTATGAATTATGATGTAGATCGAAGATGCATGGGATATTGCGAAGCAGTGTGCCCGTGCCTTGTCGAGCAATGTGTCTGATGCAGTGAAGGATTTCGCACGAGGTATTCTTAAACCGTGCAAGTCGCAGCTTGAACGAGTTGGTGAAGGAGCCCAACTGGATATAAAGTTGAATGCTCCGGTGCCGAACACGGGGAAACGAAGGAAAAATATGGCAAGTACACAAAAGAGGAGGACACATATTCCCGCCGGTACAACAGTCAAGTGCGCAGCGAGAAGAAGAAGAGCCACACCATGAACAACAAGAGCAAGATGACTTAGAAAATCATATCCCCATATCACAAGTAACTCAAATATCCCTGAAGATGCCAAAACGGATGAGAAAGAAATAAAAAAAGTATACACTAGCTTGAATGTAATTCACACTAACCTTGTTGTTGGGTCCTCTAAAATAGTTTAAGTCCTATTACTTGCTTTCATTGTTTAAGTTGTCATATTTGTACTTGAGTAATAGTTTAGTATTTTGCTTGGTGTTGGTTGTTTATTGAAGGCCACAACTAGGATCTTCAGCTATTGTTTGGCTGTGTTTGTGATCATATCTCTTGTTTGTGTTCGTATTTGATTTGGTATGCTCAGTTACTTGTTTTTTGTTTTATAACCTTTGATCTTGTTTAAATCCCCATTTTATTACTTGGATTAGTTTGATGAATTTGATAAATGGGAGAAAGATGAATTTGATATATGTGAGGAATTGATGAAGATAATGTAATGTGAAAACTAGAAAAAATGTGTATACAGGGAAACTAATCCCATGTGTTATATAAAGGAAAAATTTCCAACATTGGCCGTAGTTCCCAATTGCGGCTTCAATACAAATTTTGCTGGAAACTACGACTGTGAATGTAATTACTTTTCCAGAAAGCTGATTACTCTCTAGAAAAATGAAACATTCAAGGCCGCAATTGCCAACTGCGTTCCTATTTGTATTGAGGCCGCAGTTGGCAACTGCAACTGTGAAACTTTTAATTTTCCAAAGTAGTCAGCTTTCTGGAAAAAATGAGAATCTCACAGTCGTAGTTGCCAATTGCGCCATCCAAACACCTATGGTCGCAGTTGCCAACTGCGACTGTGAGTTGATTGCATTTTCCAGATAGTTGGCTACTCTCTGAAAATGTAATCTCTCACAGTCGCAGTTGCCAAATGTGGCCTACGTACACCTTTGGCCGTAGTTGCCAATTGCGAGTGTATATTGATTGTATTTTCCAAAGAGTTGGCTACTCTCTGGAACATGTAATTTCTCATAGTCGCATGTTCCAACTGCAGCGCCTACTTTATACTGAGACCATAATTGCCAGCTGTGGTCTATGTTGAGAATAGGAATGAAGGAACTTCAATGCAGTTGTTTCTCTGTTTACACAATCTAAGAACAATTCACATCCAATTTTTCAATCATTTCACATCCAATTGCCAACATATAGAATAAGCCACCCACAAATTCTCGATAAACCAGATATTGCAAAACCAATAATTCAAAATACACAAGCTTCTTAGTAAGCTACAATAACTGACATTGTGGTAACTCATGCAGCTTCTTAGTTAGCTACAATAAATACAATTAGTTCTTGAGCTTCTTAATAAACTATTGTTGATACATTAAAGCACACTACGATAAAACAGACAAAAAACATGATGAAGTACAATAACTTGTGGCATCATCTATTAAATTCAAATTGACGTCAAATATAAACTACAAGTGTGGATACTCCTGTTTACCAATCGCTCGTATAAGGGCCTGTACTAGATCTCGGGGGTCGTCCACCACGACCTCGTGCTCCCCTACGTAAGGCTCCTGTTCCAGAATTACCACTGGACTCACCCGGTACAATTTGTATTAACAATTATGGCATTTTAATGAAACCAAATATAAAATCTTGTTAAAAATGTTACAACTTACTTACCCGTGAACTACTTTCGGTACCAAAGGGAATATTACTTTTACAACCACGCCTATTGTGTCCTCTTGGATGACATTTACTACAAGTTGGTGTACTCCTGGAGCTTGCTCCGACATCCATGTCATTGCGAATCCGTGTAGTTCTCGGCCGCTCTTTCCTGCATCTTTGGAGTCTCACATCAACTATCAGTTTGGGACCAATTTGGATAGGCCAATACGCTTGTTCTTGCATAGGATGAAAGGTGGGCATCCAAGTTGTCGCTAAAGATACCACAGAATAGAACGGATCAATATATGGTTGGTAATCGAGTGCCCGAGAAGCACAAGCTACCAATACATGTGAACAAGGTATATGATAAAGTTGGAATTTCTGACATGTACATGTACGCGCTCCAAGTCAACAATCTAAGATTTTCCACCATTTCCCGTAGTACCAACAGTCTTTTTCTTTGAGGAAATAGTACCAACAAGTTGAATACCTGTTTTGACTTGAAATACACCTAGATTATGATAGAACATTATAGCCGTATATCGATAAGTTCTGGAACTCTCATATCCCAAACCTACCTTTCACTCATCAATTTATGTGCCCCCAGACGACGTTCAGTGAAGTAGGAATTGAGTTTATAATATATCAACTCCACGATAGCTATTACGGGCAAACTACGAATGCCTTTTAAAATGGAGTTAAATATTTCTGATGAATTTGTGGTCATGACACCATACCGACGCCCTCCATCTGCAGCTAGTGCCCACTTCTCGACCGGTTTGGCCTTCAGCCAATCGGCACCCTGGAGTTGAACTATTTCAATCTCTCCCAATTGTTTGTCAAACTTTTTTGGATGATTTTGACATGCAACCACCTTTACCTTCTTCATCAAAGTTTTGCTACCAAATTTGGTGTAGAAGCATACAATAATGATGATATGCATGTGGCTCATTCCATGATCCATTTTGAAGCTCCATGCACAATAAGATACCCGCATGTCGATCAGAAATAAAACATAAGCCTTGACGATCGGTGACAAAATATTTAATACAACTCATGAATCAAGTCCAGCTTTCTATACTCTCTCCATCTACTATTGCAAAATCAAATGGAAATAACATGTTATTTGGGTCTGGTGTAACCGCAATCAACAAACAACCCTTATATTTTCCATACACATGGGTTCAATCTATACTAATAACAGGTCGGCAAGACTTTAAACCTTAATCGAAGCTGCAATTGCCCAAAAGACTCCTTTGAATGTTTCTTCACCAGAACCCGAAGAAATCTTATCCCAATATACGCAAGTGCCAGGATTTGATGCTTGTATTGCTGATAAAAGAGAAGGCAACTTCGTATATGCTTCATCGAACCTGCCAAACAACTTCTCAATAACTATCTGTTTTGCAATCCAAGCTTTCTTGTAAGAAATATTATAACTAACTTATAGCAAGACGATCTCAATTATGGCCCTCAGTGTTGTTCCTAACTGTGCCTTAACAACATTCAAAATTATATTAGAAACTCGCTTCGAATCAACTTTAGTGTGGTCCTAAGTTAAGGTCAGATTGGTACATGTATGCGCCCCTCCCAACTTCTTCGCAATGAAGTATGTTTGTCCTATTGGAACAATTACACGTAGTCGCCATGGACAACCTGCCTTGCCTACCCCTTCGGGACTGTGTGATGTATCCTCATTTGTATGTACCTTTGGTTTGAATTTACGTTGGACGATATAAAACCTTTTGTTCGATTTGACAACAACAAATTCTCGATGTTCCTTAATATATAACATCTTGACCGCATGTTGGATATTATCTTTATTTTCTAACTTTTGCCTGATGTACAATCTTTCTATCTCCGAAGAACCACATGATTCTTGCAGATTTTGATGTTCCCGGGCACTATTACTCCCTTCAGTAGATTCAAATTTAGGTACATTTGGACTCATTAATTGAAAGAGGGGGGGGGGGGGGGGTTGGAACATGGGCTTTTGTTTCCTGAACATTATTAACGTTCTCGTTTGGATGCTCATGATCTTCATATTCCTCCTGTTCTACATCTACCTCCAATTCTTCAACTTCTACCAACTCATTGTTAACTGTAGCATTGCCGAAATCTTGAATAAAGTTTTCATTATCGACAAGATTACAGATAAAGCCTGAAATCGATGGTGGCAAGTCATGTATGGGGGAATTTGTTGGTATTGGATTTGTGATCTCTTGTCGAGGGGACAATCTTTCATGTGGTTTAGGACTCGGTTGGGTACTGGTCTCATTAGTCAGTACTTCACGTACTGGGCATGACATACGGTTAACAAGTGGCGGACTATTAGGAAGATTGATTTTATCAACATATAACTCCAATGCAGTTCAACTAGAAATCACATTAACTGTTCTTGCAATCATGGAAGAAAAAGAGTCATCATCAACTACAGACACTACAACAAAATATTAGGACTCTCCTTTTCCAGTTGCATATCGAGCTCGGATTTTAACATTACATTCTTCTCTATCCCAGTTAATAATTTCATGCACCTTTTCTACTAGTTCGAGCTTTGTAATATTACGGGGAACCGAAATTACTTCTGGTTCGACATCACTATAACAAGCTCCTAACTGTGGGTCTCGAAATAATTCTCTCCCATAATATAACCAAATAGAAATTTTGTAATCCATACCTATACATAAATGGATGAATATGCAAGTAATTATCTAATAAAAAACATAAGACACATAATTTATGCTTTCCAAGGTTGTATGAATACCTTCAAAAGAACGATTTTTTCCGAAATAGGTCTCTTTTTAAAACTAATTTCCAAAATAGGTCTGTTTTGAAACTAATTCTCAAAATAGGTCTGTCCTCATAGGCTATAGTACCGAACTCCGGCTTTTTTGATAATGAGGCATTAGTAAATGCCATATAATGCTAAACTTTGACACTCGGAAGAAAAAAAATTTAAGTGTAAAATGTGAAAAATATGAAGCCGCAATTGGCTACTTCTGCATCGATATAACATAGGCTGCAGACCACAACCGTAGCCTCAGGTATATGCTAAAAACTGGGTCCTACGAAGCATATATCTGAGGCCACAATTGTGAACTGCAGCCTATGCTATATCGAGGTCACAGTACCCACCTGCGGCCTCGTATTTTTCACATTTTATACTTAGCAAACTTTTTCCAAATCTTGGAGCATATTAGCTATGATATGTAGCAGTTGTGAACTGCGGCCTCAAAATCGAAGAGGCCGTACTTCGGTACTACAGCCTATGGTATATCGAGATCGTAATACCCAACTGCGGCCTCGTATTTTTCACATTTGCACTTAGAATTTTTTCCCCAAGTATCGTAGTTTAGCATTATATGGCATGTACTGAGGCCGCAGTTGTACCACCCTGTAAAATTGGAAATGACAATTTTGCCCTCGTGTATTACGCACATGTATTTTGTACCATTACTAGTAATATTTGTAACATATTTTCATTACGTACTGTGATTTCTGACTATTTATGCATTCCCCGTATATTTTATCTTATTTTGAGTCAACTAAAATATTAAATTTCAATCTCTGGGTTTTACGTGCTTTTACGTATTTTTTATGCACGTATTGATTATGTGTTCGCACCGCTACGTGCAATATTTTCTATGTGTTAAAATTATTTATTTTATGTATTCAAATTCATTTTATAAAATGGAAATTTATTTTCTCGTATTTTGCTCTAAATACTTTTGTACGTGTAATGCACGTGTTTTCCATGTACGTAATGATTACGTCGTGAAATATGTAAAATCAATAAATACATTTGTCTTATATTGTATTTATATTATCTTTAACATTTTTCCGTTGATAAAACCGAATTTCGTATTTTTATGTTTTACGTGCGAAGTACTTGTTTTTCGGTGCGCGTATTTAAGCGTATTTGTTTTCAAAATAAATTTCGGAGTGTGTGTAATTTATTTGTGCATGAAACATTATAATTTTTAATTTAACTTTTTTTACATATTAAGTATATATATATATATATATATATATATATATATATATATATATGCCTATGCTTACACCTATACCCCTAATTTCCTTCTTTCCTTGCCCTATCTACATCCGAACGCAACTCCCATCCAGCAACCCCCTTCCACTGTTGCCTACTTTACCTACCACAACTATACCTATATCATTCAATCATTTGTACATATATATCTCTATGCACATATGGTCAAATATAATTGCACACATGAAGTTGGAGTTTGGTTTTTCTTGTGCTTGACCGGTTTTGGAAGTGAGAGGGCCGGGAGTTAGGATAGGTGAAGAGATGGGGGTTAGGGAAAGTGAAGAGATGGAGTTAAGTGAGTAGTTATTAGGTGGAGAAATTTGCACTTTAGCCCTTATTTTGTCCTATAAATACACCTTAGTTTTCTTCTCATTTCACACTTAAACTAAATAAATCAAGAGAGGAAAAAAAGAAAGAGAGAAGGAGAGTGTTCTTGTTGCATTGGAGGCTTTTTGGAGTGCTCTTGCTAGGAGGAGAAGAACTAGGAGTTGCTTGTTGGAGCTAGGAGTTGTGTTCTATCATCTTATTTGCAATTCTTCATAAGAGGTGGGTGGTCTTTATGTTTTCTAATTCATAAGTTGAGCATGATAGAATATGACATTAGTAATGTAGATCAAATTGATGAAATGTGGGTGATCTTGTGCTTTCTAAATGTAGAAAATGCATGCTAATATATTACATGAGTAGTATAGATAAAGTTGATGTGATAATTAGTGAACAAATCTATACTTTTATGTGTGCTATGAATTGTAAAAATTTTGATATGATTAAAGAAACAAATTGTCATCATGTTAATTAGAAATGAGAAAAAGAGTTATGGCCATATATGCATGTTAATTCATAAATGTAGAAATATATAATTGTAGGAACACTTGTTGAGACTTCCCTTATGAAAAAAAATGAACTTTTGGTGAAAATGAATTGATACACATAGAATTATTTTAAGTTATTTGTAATGGTTACAATATGCTATTTTGATTAAAATGAAGAAATGAAACTTATGTTCATTAAAGAGAAGGAGATAATTTGAAATATAGATACAATGTTTGGAACACAAGTTTGGAAATTCGTGAATCATTGTTTTCAAGTAAAATCAGTATGAATAAGAAAATTTCAGTTCATTGAAAAGATTAGATCGATCATATGTCAAGTTTTGTGAAAAATAACTAATTTCAGAAGGTTATGAACAAAAACTACAATAGTGTGATCCCTAATCAGTAATCACACTTGGACTTATTGGATAAGTCGGTGCACCATAAGTCATTACTGTAGTAGGCGGGAGATCTTGTGTTCGAAGCTTGTTGGGCACATTTTATTTTGTTTTCATTTAAATACATCCGAAACCGAAGTTGGTATTTGGGGTTTTCGATGTGGCATATTGACAGCCAAGTCCACTTGGACTATTTGGCTAGCGGAGTGGGCTTTAGGCGATACTGTGTTGGGCATTTGGCTTGGGTTCGAAACCTGATAGCCACACTTTTTTTGATTTTTTGTGTTTTTAATATTTTTAAGGGATTTCTAATGTGAATAAAATTTGGAAAAAATTCTAGAATTCCTATAAAATAAATTAGAATTTATTAAAAATGGTTTTAGGATTTTTCATGTATATTTGAGAAATTAAAAAGGAGAAATTAAGATAGAAAAAATGAGTTTTGACTTTAAAATTAATTATTAAAGAGTATGACATTATGTTAGAAGGAAAGTAAAATATTGTTATGTGAATTGATTTCTCTTGAACAGATTATACTCTTATTTTGATTTAAGAAATACTTGATGTAGGTTGAGATATAAATTGTCATATGAGCTTAAATTGCCAATGAGACTTAAAGTGGTGAATCTATTGTTCATGAAAAGAAATATTGTTTTATTTTGAATTGTAAATGAATAAATGAATAATGTGTAATGTTAAGATAAGACATTGATCATTTTGGTGAATAAGTTAAAGATAAGAATACATTGAGTTTAATACATGATTATGGAGGGTATGAGTACCCATGGATTCTTGTACATGAAAGGTTGTGATCTAGAGTTTAGTGAGACGTCGGGTACCGGCATTATTGAAATAAAAGATTGAATTATGTTTTGAGATAAGGCCATGGAGCTATCTCGGTAATTGTGATTAAGTCCGGTAGGGGGTAAAACTAACTCTAGGTATGATAATTTATTCATGTCTTGAACTTAAGATCTAGGCACATAAGTGAAGATGTAGTAAACCTGGGCAAACGTAAGTGAGGCACTCTATATAGTTAGGTGGTGTACTCCGGGACTATAGACCCAGTCGGGCAGTGTACTCCGGGACTGAGGTTGCTTCGATGGAGACGAGCATTTATTTTAAATCCAGGACTATGCATAGTCGGGCGGGTAGTTTGCCGCACTCCAGTGTATATACGTATACCGGGGCTAGAAGGGAACTTGCGGGATGTTCGCACGACGAGGAGTCTGTTATAACAGTCGGGCGGTGTACTCCGGGACTGGGATCCGTACTCGTGGAATTGTCTAAACCTTGCTTTTATTACTAGGTAGTTTCATGGCGAGGGATCGAACCCTTTAATGTGGAGTGCGTAGGTGCTTGCCCTCGGACCTATGTAGTATGGGATGCATTGAATCCGAACAAGTATGCATTAGTGTCATCTTAGTATAAAATATCTGCATTAGGCATTAAGGCATTGCATACACTTACATGTTTAGAGTAGTCACATTTTATCACTTTATTTTGTATTCAAGTTTGTGGTTTGTTAAAGTATTAAGATCGTTATATTTCCGGCATAGAGAGGATGGCCGTATATAATATTTTCGTTGGTTGTAAGCAACTGACGTGCCCATAGTTCATTGTGCAGGAGTTGTATCTTTCATGAAGATATAAAGTTGATATGCTGTTGTTGATTGATTACATGTTAAAGATGTTGCAGATTGTATATAATTTTTCACTATTGTAATCTTCCGCTGTGTAATAATTGCAAATAACTCTGTTGTATTATAAAAAGTTCAAATTTCTTTGTAAAATTGTACGAAGTGAAGTGTAAAGATCCTGTGGAACTTCGAATTCGGTCTTATTTGGAATTCGGGGCGTTACAGCAGTTCACCCTTGTTATCGAAAAGGTCGTAGTTCGGTATTGCGGCCTATGAGGACAAACCTATTTTGGAAATTTGTTTCGAAACAAACCTATTTTGAAAATTAGTTTTAAAAAGAGACCTATTTCGGAAAAAATCTAGCAATGGTAGGGAAAGTTTAGAATTTTTCGGTACTGACCCACTTTTTGAAAATATTGACCAAACTGGCCAAATTTTGGACACGTCAGCATAAAACGCTATTGGCAATAACGGCATATGTTATTTTAATTTCGTTGTTACCAATAGCGGCACCTGTAAAAAAAAATTGTTGCTACTATTGAGAGTAATGGCATCAGTATATCTTGCATTCACTTATGATTTCCTTGACTTAAGAAAAAAATGTAAGTAAAAATCGCTTATAACTGATGCCGCTATTCCTAATAACGACATAATTAGTTTGATTCCGCTATTGGCAATAACGACATCAGTATAATCCACAGTGTTCTCCAAATTTTGTGCAGGTGCATCGACTTCAAGCCCGATTTTGACCTTGATACAGCCAGTATCTCTCAAAACTCAAAATATGAAAGTTGTATATCTTTTTTCCTCGTGTTCAATAGCATTTGGAATCATCTCAATTAGAGTTCGTATGATAAAGTTATGCCCATATTACGTAGCAATGTCGAAATTGTCCAGAAAAAATTGTAAGTAAAAATCGCTTATAACTATGTCGCTATTCCCAATAACGGTATAATTAGCCTGGTGCCGCTATTAGCAATAATGGCATCAGTATAATCCAAAGTGAACTCCAAATTCCTGGCATAACTTTATCATCCGAACTCTGATTGAGATAATTCAAAATGCTATAGAACACTAAGAAAAAGCTCTACAACTTTCATGTTTTAAGTTTTGAGAGACACTAGCTGCATCAAGGTCAAAAATGGGCTTGAATTTGATACACATGCATGAAAATTATAGTACCGTGTGGATTATACTGATGCTTCTATTACCAATAGTAGCATCAGGCTAATTATGTTGTTATTGGGATTAGCGGTACATATAAGTTATAATATTTTTTCTTCAAGTTATTGAGCTCATAAGTGAACGTGATATGTATTGATGTCGTTACTTTCGGTAGTGGCAACAGAAAAAAATTACAAGTGCCGCTATTGGCAACAACGGTATCAAAATAACAGATGTCGTTATTGCCAATAGCATTTTATGATGGCGTGTCTAAAAATGGGTCAGTTGGGTAAATCATTTCGAAAGTGAGTCAGTTTGGTCAATATTTTCAAAAAAGTGGGTCAGTACGGAAAAAATATGAAAGTTTACCGGATTGTGTCACCTGCTGAATTTATGTATAGTTTTTTGTGCCAATCAGGTGTGTCTCTCATCCCATTTCTCTTTTCTTCGCCAATACAATTCTTCATGTCTTATCTCCTCCACAATAACATGAGCCTTGAAGGCATATAATAATTTTTTTTTTTTTGGGATAAACAATGTGAGATGGCATCCTAAGTAACAAATTTTAACAAGAATAGAAAGGGGAGGAGAGGAGGGTAGGTAGGAGCTCCTAGCTCCCCCAAATTAACCCACCTTCTCCCATCCTACCCTCTTCCACCACTCTTCACCGCCGATAACCACCACCACCACCACCTTCATCCCCCCTTACCTGAACCTCACCCAACAATCACCACCACCGTCTTCAGCCACCGCATCCTCCTCATCACCCCTCCTCTAAACCTCACCCGACAACCACCACAATCGTCGTCGTCAGCCACCACCACCACCACCACCACCCCCTCCTTGGGAAGGAGACGAGAGATCAGAGTTGCCAGACAGTCATCCGGCAACGAGAAGAGAGAGTTGTGGCTCCGCCGTGGCCGATGTGGGCCCACTCGGCCCACCGCCGCTGGGTTGCTCTACTCTCCAACCCACTGGGCTGATGTCGCTCTCCACTCTCTTGCTCTCTTTCGATCGGGATTTGATTTGGATCTTTGGGTTTGGGTTAAATCTGAGTGAAAAGAGAAGGGAGGGAAGAGAGAGGAGAAGATCTGGATGAAGATGACAAAGGCCCTCCTTAGAGGGGGCGAGCTGTTTGGAAAAAGTGGACCTTTGTGTACCAAGTGACCTTTCTGGAATTGATCTGCAACAGGAAGAAGAAAGTGAGAAGTAGCTCGAGGCGTGGGTTGCACTTTCTTTAAGAAACTATTTGGCCGATTCTGGAGATGAATCGTTGATCACCAAACACTTCTCCCGGGATACAACGAGCTTCTGATCTACAGTGCTGCCAAGACTCCAATTGCAGCACGTACCAACTTGCACCAGCAAAAACCGCAGAAAATGGATTTTTTTTTTTGAGAAAATTTTGAATGATAAAATTTTGTTTTTCTTTTTCTGTATCTGTTTTCTTCCCAAAGATACTCATCTTATAGCTTGTAACCAGGAAGCTATAATGTGTGTGCATTAATCCAGAAACGGCTATATAATGAGTACCATTTAATTTTTGAAACTGCTATAACATAAAGTCTATTTAAGTGTGAAACAACTATATTTATTAAAAACGTTTTGAATTCTGAAAGTTCAAAAAAAAAGTTCTGTTTTTTTTTTTCAATAGACTCCAAGACCCCCAAGGCCCTAAGGCCCGGCCCGGTCATAGATATATAAATATATATATATATATATATCATGTAGAATGTAGGAATTGAACCCCCAACCTCTTGTGAACTCAAAACTTTAATCGTTAGGCCATGAGATAGTATTGATAACAAGATGAGTGTTTTGAATGTATACTCAATTCCAACAATCCCCCACTTATATATTTAAAGCACTAATTTTAAAAGAAGCGATTTTTTTTCCTCAAAAGTATAGAACCATGCAAAAGTAAGGTGTCCGAAGACTTGAACCTTGCATAGTGGACAATCCTCAAAATGCAAAAATAATGAGTGGTCTTCAGTCTTGAACTCATTACCCGTTTTTACATAGTGAAGGAAAACCACACGTGATTCTACCAGGTGCAAGTTCTAAATGTCAGCACATTCCGGCCTTGTGCTTATCCCAGTATAGGTGAATGTTTTTAGAGAATCAACCCCATTCTCATAGAAGCGGCCACACTTCACAAACACCCCGGTGAGTCTATCAAGAGTACTCTTGTAGCTAGGCACTCCTCTCATTCAGAGATATAGAGTTCATTAAGAGCCAAGCTCATCCTTACTAACGCTACAAAATATCATGCACATACACATCAGGATGGACTAGGGAGTGGTAAAACTCCTAGGTTGCATGATTTCAATCACAGTATGGCTTGTTTTTCCCATTGAACCTATGTCTTGGGATCTCCAGTCGTATAGGTTGGGTTCCCACCAATTGTGATCCTAAATGGGCTTCAGTCCCATCCTTATCGATGTATTCCAAACTTTGTCTCGAGACAATCCTTTCGTCAAAGGATCTGCAAGATTACTTTCTAATCTGACAAAATCCACAGTAACAGCACCAGACGTGAGGAGCTCTCTCACCGTACTGTGCTTGCGACGAATCGCTAATCTCTTACCGTTATAGTAAGCATTTTGTACTTTAGCTATGGCAGCAGTACTATCTGAGTGGATTAAGATCGGAGGTATAGGCCTATTCCATGAAGGAATGTAAGACAAGAGGTTCCTCAACCAGCTTGCCTCCTCACTAGCCGCAGCTAGAGCAACTAACTCAGACTCCATAGTAGAGTAAGTTTAAATAGTCTGTTTCTTGGACCTCCAAGAAACAACACCACCAGCGATACTAAAAATGTATCCACTTGTGGCCTTGGAATCATCCGAAAATGAATTCCAATCTGCATCACTGAATTCCTCAAGGACAGCGGGAAACCTCTCATAATGTAGTCCTAAGTTCATGGTCTTTTTCAAGTACCTCATGACTCTGTCAATAGCATTCCAATGCTCAGAACTTGGACAACTCGTAAACCTACATAATACACCTACAGCATATGCAATGTCAGGTCTAGTGCAGTCAGTAGCGTAGCGAAAGCTACCAATAATACTAGCATATTCTTTTTGTCTAACTGCAGCACCAGAATTTTTCAAAAGTTTAACATGAGGGTCATTAGGTGTACATGCAGGTCTACGGTCAAAGTAATTGTATTTCTTCAAGATCTTCTCAATGTAATGAGATTAATCAAGAGTAATACCAGTCTCAGAACGTGTGATTTTCATGCCTAAAATAACATTGGCCTCACCTAGGTCTTTCATAGCAAATTTTTGACTAAGCATAGTTTTAGTCTCTGAAATTAATTCAAGTGAAGAACCACAAATGAGTAAATCATCTACATATAGACAAAGCATGATGCAACTATCATTGGATGCTTTATAATAAAGGCATTTATCAACATTATTAATAGAAAAACCATTTGAGAGTAATAATTGATCAATTTTGTCGTGCCACTGTTTAGGTGCTTGCTTAAGACCATATAAAGTCTTATTCAGCTTGCAGACTTTGTGTTCCTGCCCTGGAATCACAAAATCTTCAGGCTGATCCATATAAAGTTCCTCTTCAAGTTCTCCATTAAGGAAAGCTGTCTTAACATCCATCTGGTGGATCAACAAGTTATGCACAGTAGAAATGGCTAATAAAACTCTAATGGTAGTCACACGGGTCACAGGAGAGTAAGTGTCAAAGAAATCTATATTTTCCTTTTGTACATATCCTTTAGCTACTAGTCTAGCTTTAAAATTTTCAATTGTACCATCTGGTTTTAGCTTTCTCTTAAGAATCCATTTGCATCCTATAGTACGACTACCACGAGGTAAGTCCACTAACTCCCAAGTATCATTAGAGGTTAGTGAATCCATTTCGTCATTTATGGCTTCTTACCACAAATTGGCATCAGGTGAGGTTAAAGCCTCATTGATAGAACTAGGATCAGATTCTAAAGCATATACAACATAGTCATCACCAAAATCTTTAGTAGTTCTAGCACGTTTGCTTCTACGTGGCTCAGAATCTAAATCAACATTAGCAGCATTTGTATTAGTTTGAGGAATGCCAGAGGAAGTTGAGGGTTGTGAACCCCCACTACTACCCCCACTGTTCCTCAATAAGTAAGGAAATTTATCCTCATAAAAATCAGCATCTAAGGATTCAATAATCACATTATTATTCAAGCCTAAAAATCTGGAAGCCTTACTGTTCTCTGCATAACCAATAAAAACACATTCATATGACCTACTTGCAAGTTTGATTCTTTTAGGGTCAGGTTTTCTGACATATGCTAAACAACCCCAAACTCTAAAATAATCAATATTAGGCTTTCTACTTCTCCATAATTCGTATGGTGAAGTATCAGAAGATGGATGTGGAA
The DNA here is from genome assembly GCA_017893485.1 of Hemerocallis citrina. Lineage (NCBI taxonomy): Eukaryota > Viridiplantae > Streptophyta > Magnoliopsida > Asparagales > Asphodelaceae > Hemerocallis > Hemerocallis citrina. The sequence goes on along the minus strand of CM030366.1, from coordinate 113,223,932 downwards.
TTCTATTTAAAACATGACATACAGATAAAAGAGCTTCACCCCATAAAGATTTGGGTGCTCCAGAACTAATAAGCGAAGCAACTACCAATTCAGTAAGAGTCCTATTCCTTCTTTCAGCTTTTCCATTAGATTCAGGTGAATAAGGTGCAGTGGTCTCGTGAATAATTCCAAATGATGTATATAATTGTTTAAATTCATTGGAATCATATTCTGTACCTCTATCACTACGAAATCTCTTAATATTTCTTTCAAATTGATTTTGCACTTCAGTTACATAAGTTCTAAACATGTCAATTGCTTCACTCTTATGTGCCATAAGATAAACATGAGTATAATTTGAATGATCATCAATAAACGTAATGAAATATCTTTTACCATTTCTGGTTAAGGTTCCATCCATCTCACATATATCAGAATGTATCAAGTCTAAAATTTTTGTTTCTCTAGCTACACTTTTATGTGAAGTTTTAATTATCTTAGCTTGACTACAGGATGTGCATTTTTCAAATTCATTTAAGTTTACTTTTGGTATCATGCCAAGTTTGCTCATATTATTTACCAATTTCTTCTTAACATGACATAGTCTAGAGTGCCATAAATTAAAAGAAGACAAAGAGTAAACAGAAGCATTATTCTTATTCATTTCAATACTGAGTTTAAACATCCCATTACAAGCAAATCCCTTTCCCACAAAAATCCCATTTTTAGTTATAACATACTGGTCAGATCCGATGCTCTGATGAAAACCAGCCTTGTTGAGTAGGTATCCAGAAATCAAGTTCTTCCTCATATCAGGAGTGTGCAAGACATCCTTGAGGGTAACAGTCCTGCCAGAGGTGAACTCCAAATCCACCTCTCCAGTGCCCATCACATTGATACAGTGTGAATCACCAAGTTGCACTTTTTGACCTTTAGTCTCCTTATAAGTTCTGAACCAGCTGCGCTCATAGCAAACATGCCAAGTAGCGCCCGTATCAGCCCACCACCCATCGGTTACATCGACCATGTTGATCTCAGTAATCATAGCCACTAATGGCCCTTCGATAGCATTTGCATGTGGTGCAGGCATACGCGATCGGCAGTTCCTAGCGATATGTCCAAAGCGATGACACTTCCAACACTCGATAGGATCTGTTCCATTGTTGTTGGTTTGGGCTTGCTGGTTATTTGTCTTATTCGGATTCTGACATCCATTCTGACCATTCTGACGAAAGTTCGAATTGAACTTCCGACTAGCATTCTTCTTGAACGGCTTGTTCTTTGGTATCAAATGGACCTTTGCTTTGTTCTGTTGAACAAGCAGGACTTCTTCTTTCTGATCTTGCTTTCTGGATTCCTCCTCAACTCTAAGCCTAGTTATCAAATTCTCCATGGTCAGTTCCTTTGATTTGTGTCGCAGGATGTTCTTGTAGTCTTTCCAACCAGGTGGTAACTTGTCAATCATCACAGCTACTTGAAATTGCTCATCAAGGGGTATTCCCTCTGAAATGATCTCATGAGCAATATGTTGTAACTCGTGTGATTGAATAGTTACCAGCTTGTCGTCGACCATGGTGTATTTGAGGTAACGACTGACTGCAAATTTCTTCGAGCCAGCCTCTTCAGTGTCATATTTCTTTTGTAGGGCTTCCCAAACAGACCTAGCCGTATCGGACTGTAAGTAATAGTCATACAGTTCGTCGGATAGCCCATTCAAGATGAAGTTCCTACATTTAAAATCGGCATCCTTCCATTCTGCTATGTCATCTAAAATTTGTTCATTATCATTGGCATCAACAGGTTCTGGGTTAGGCATTACAGGGCAGTCTAGGGTAAGAACATGGGCAACTTCCTTCAGCGACAGATAGAAAAACATTTTGTTCTTCCATCGCTTGAAGTTCAAGCCAGCAAATTTTTCTGGTTTGTTGGTTTCATATTTGCGGTCAGAAACTAAAGCCATTACAGATCACGAAAATAGTTTCTTAAAAATGTTTGGAAAAAGTGGACCTTTGTGTACCAAGTGACCTTTCTGGAATTGATCTGCAACAGGAAGAAGAAAGTGAGAAGTAGCTCGAGGCGTGGGTTGCACTTTCTTTAAGAAACTATTTGGCCGATTCTGGAGATGAATCGTTGATCACCAAACACTTCTCCCGGGATACAACGAGCTTCTGATCTATAGTGCTGCTAAGACTCCAATTGCAGCACGTACCAACTTGCACCAGCAAAAACCGCAGAAAATGGATTTTTTTTTGAGAAAATTTTGAATGATAGATTTTTTTTTTTTTTTCTGTATCTGTTTTCTTCCCAAAGATACTCATCTTATAGCTTGTATGTGTGTGCATTAATCCAAAAACGGCTATATAATGAATACCATTTAATTTTTGAAACTGCTATAACATAAAGTCTATTTAAGTGTGAAACAGCTATATTTATTAAAAACGTTTTGAATTCTGAAAGTTCAAAAAAAAAGTTCTATTTTTTTTTTCAATAGACCCCAAGACCCCCAAGGCCCTAAGGCCCGGCCCGGTCATATATATATATATATATATATATATATATATATATATATATATATATCATGTAGAATGTAGGAATTGAACCCCCAACCTCTTGTGAACTTAAAACTTTAACCGTTAGGCCATGAGACAGTATTGATAACAAGATGAGTGTTTTGAATGTATACTCAATTCTAACACAAGCTGGGCGGGTGGAATGACGGTGGTTAGTGTGGCATCGCCGGGGGGCCAGAAGATGGGGTCCACCCACACTGCCACTGCCATCGATGAAACACACATGGCCATCATGAAAGAGGCATTATCATCAATCTCGGTCGCTGAAGAGGAAGAGAAGCCATTGTAGCAGTGTTGGATCAGAGGAGCCCCTGATGCACCCGCGATAGTAGCGGGCGTTTCGAATTATGAAACGGTTTGGGTGCCAAATTTCCCACCTGATTCACATCAGGTGGAGTGTGTGCCACGTGCGCGGTGCACAGAATTAAAAGACCAAGACATGCATTTCTGCTGGCCCGAACTTTAAGACTGGGGCTAAGAAGGGGTCCAGTACAATTTTAGAGAAAAAATCATATTAGGCCTGAATTGGGTCCGGTACGGATTTGTGGTTGTCTTTTGGGCCCAAGATGGGGTCTGGATTGTCCTCTCTTCTAGTGAGAGGCCGAATAAACCACTTAATTCCTGGGTTTTTGGCATGACTGAATTAACTTTACTTTGTGGGACGAGTAATAGTATTTTTGACATTGCCAGCGCTCGCCCGGTGGACAAGTACAATAGCGAGAAGAGTCAAACTCTCAACTGAGCGGAGCGTATCGGGTCGATGGCCTGCCCTCCAGGGTTTTCAGATGCGTTATGATTTTTTCTATATTTTTTTTTTGTCCCACACTCCCATGTATAACTCAAGGTTCTATGTTTTATTTTATGTTATGTAGGTTGTACTTTGGCCCACTATTTTGGGTTTATTTTGTTAATTTCTTATTAATGAAATATTGTGACTCTACTCCACCTTTTTCCTTAAATAAATAAATAAATAAAATTAAAATTAAAAAAAACAATGTGAGACTGGATCTTCTAAGAGGCAGTGTTTGGGAGTATGCATTTTCACTGTAACAACAACTACAAATCTACAATTATAATCGTAGTAATAATTGCAAATTCAGAAGCATCGTAATAAAAAATGTAAGTGCAAATAAAGTAAATAATTATCACTTAAATTTATCTGAAACTCACTTGCACCAAAAATGACTGCAACTTTAAAGTTGCAAGTGAACCATCTTTCGTAACTAAGCTTACAACTTATTTTTATAAGTATGTAATGACACTTGAAGTTTTATTTAATTTCAAAATAACAGCTGAAGTGTTCATATTTCTAAAAAAAACAAAAGTGATTATATATATGTCAAAATAACACTCGATGTTAGTTCTCCCGTTAAGTGAATGAAATATTCGCTGAATATTCTTCTTATCGGGTTTAAACTCATTAAGAAGTGTGTGAAATGACGAAAAGTTCCTTATCTCCTTCTTCATAAACCCAGAATCACTCTGTTGTGTATTTTCCCATTCTCTCTATAAACCATAACCATCATCTCATCAAATTCCCCAATTCCTCACTCAATCCCTCACCTAACTCAGCTCATCTCATCTTCCCACATCTCCTTCTTCATCGAACCGTGTATGCGACAAGTTCATATCAGGGGTTATCATCTCAGATGCCAATGATGTGTTGTTTCGAGCTACCTGGGAGAGCCAAGATTGTTGAGTGTGTGAGAAGGAAGAATCAAAGTAGGTTTTTCTACTCTTGTCCCAATTAGGTAGACAAAGATGAAACTGGATGCAAGTTATTTCAGTGGGTATCAATGGAGGCTGATAGATATGAGAAAGATATGGTGGAGTTGAAAGAAATTTTGTGAGAATAGAAGAGGTGTTGAAAGCTATGAAATCAGCATAATCGAATTGCAAAAAAGTGTTGAATGAGTTGAAATTGATTGAGGTGAATTTAACCGTGAAGATTGTTCAATCCAAAAGATGATTAGTGGCTCCACTTCAATGTTTCGTACTTGTTTTGTTCTTTTTGTTGTCTATATTCTTGTTGTTAATGTGATGCAGATGATGTATAACGGGTGATGACAATGTAAGAAGGGAAGATGTAATATGGATCTATTAAGCAATTCAGAATTTTGAAAAAATGAATAAAGGAATGAATGAATGAAGCTTTAGCATAAGCTTGTTTCTATATTTATCATTGTGCAGTATCCGTAATTATCAATGTGCATTGTATGTGTCTAAATTACCAATGTGCAGTAACTGTATATATCAATGTGCAGTGTTTGTGTCTCTTATGCCTCACTAGAAGATACTTGTTATTTACAATTGAAAAACCTCTTAAACTCTCTTCAATTAAGTACTCTTACTTTTGCTCTTCTTGGAGTCATTACAATGAAATATATTGAGATATAGAGAAACCCTAGTTTGCTATCTTGATACAATAATCATCTGATGTATCATGAAGAGATAACCATACGATGAGAGTCGTACGATCTAACCTGGAGAAGAATTGGGCTTTAATCTAATCACCAAGACTCAGCCCATATGTTGCCCACTGCCCTAATATGGTCAACTGACACAAAAGGTAACGACTGCTTTGGTCACCAACCAAAACAAAGAGCAGTGGCAGTCACTTGCCCTTGCTGCCTGCTGCTGATGTCGCTTGTTGCTCCTTCTTCCCAATGTCTTCCTCTCTCACATCATCGTTTTCTTTTCACATCGAATTGAGAGTCCAGGACATAAACCCAACAACCTCCATCTTGGATTGCATACTCATGAATTCACACGTGTGATTTAAACACTTCTACGCTCTTATTTTTCTCTTGCAAACAACTTGGTTCAATGGCTTCTTCTGCTAGTCGAATCTACCTCCACCTATGTTTCTCCAATTTGTATGTCCCTCAAAGGCACACCTCAGTAGGCGTTAACACAATAGCGCCACCCTCTAGACAACTCCACCTACCCCGAGGCACTCTCAACCTCTCGACGATATTCGAACCCCACAATCTTGCAGTAATGATTCTGGTGATGGTGAACTGGATAATGTTTTACGAACAGTGAGCTTCTAAACACTCTGTCGAGTTTTCTTGTTCCCCCAAAGATGGTAGACGTTGTGCTGACTCTGCCCAATCCCTCTCTTACCCTTCATCACCTTACAAAAACTTTTCCAAAGTGATAGAATTCCACCTCAAGCTATGTACCTGCAAACCCGTGCTTCCAGAGCTTCTGAATATCAGTATCTATTTCAGCAAAGAAATATGCATGACCTTCTCTAATGTGTATCACTTTCTGCCTGTCATATCCTGCTCAACTGTTCTCTCACTCATTACTTCACAAATCTCACCAACCATCATTCTCACACAACAACATGATATAGACCTGTAAGTAGAAACCATCTTTCTTTAGAGAAAATATGAGAAGAACTATTCGATTCAAGAAACCATCCAGAATCCACATACGTCTAAAGAACTTAAAACACAAAGACAGTCTAAGTTATCACCTGATTCAGCGGCGCTGACTATATTGACACCCCTCTGACTCAACCACTTGCAACAGTCTTCCTTGTAATGCACATTCCCTTTCCACTGGTGGTGGCAGACGCCACCCACATGCACACTTTCCCTTCTAATCGAAGTATCATCCACTGCCAAGCAACTGACAGAAGTAGACATTGATTTTTGACTCTCCTTCCTGAGTGCATCCTTCTCCAAGCCCTCGCCCACACCTGCTGCTGAAACCTTCTTTTTGGCAGATATTTTGTTTAGCATGGTGGTTATCAAGTTGGATAAATTTGACCATGAATATATCTAGTTGGAAATTTTTAGATCATCTGCATTAATCGCCCTTTATTCAAATAACACTGTATTGAACTCCATTGTATGATCTATAAGAGTGGTGCTTTCCTTTATTGAGAAACCCGACAACTTTCTCTTCTGGTATATCTCAGGTAACAGCGATTTCATGTAGTCAATTCCGAGTCTTTCCCAATGACTCGCCGCACTTCTCCCCTCCGTGAGGTTGCACCTGACGTCGCCCGTCTATAACAGCAAAATTAAACCTAAGGCTTCTGAATAAATCTCCTCTCAATTCTTTTACATTGTGCCGATTGATCTCCCTTTATCTCCTTCTAAGACAAGATTTAAGCCATGTCGAACCAATGCTTCAATCATGTCCACCTTTCAGAGATCAAAGTTGATCTTTCCGTCAAACTGCTTGATCTTCGTGAATAGATCTGTCCTATCCAAGGAACCTGAGCAACTCCTGCACTGCAGAAATTTACAACCTGACGTTCTGCCAATTGTTAGGATTTTTGAAAGCTTTTATACCAATTGTTCGGAATTTTGTGCTGAGTTTATATGACACGATCACTACAAACTACCAAGCAAAGTAATAGATCAAACCAAACACACCAAAGCACATAATTTTATCCTGGTTTGGGTGAACCATAATCCAGGGAGAAATAATTGAGATGATATTCAAGTAGAAAAAGATACAAGATTTACAACTACTCTCACCACCAACCATTCTATCTTACAAGCCTCGCTAGAAGATACTTTTTATTTACAATTGGAAAACCTCTCAAACTCTCTTCAACGAAGTACTCTTACTTTTGCTCTTCTTGGAGCCGTTACAATGATATATATATTGAGATCTAAAGAAACCATAGTTTCTATCTTTATACAATAACCATCCGATGTATCCTGAAGATATAACCATACGATGAGAGTCGTACGATCAAACCTGGAGAAGAATTGGGCTTTAATCTAATCACCACGACCCATCTCATGTGTTGCCTGCTACCCCGATACGGTCGACTACAACAAAAGGCAGTCGAATGCTTTGGTCACCAACCAAAATAAAGAGCAGTGGTAGTCGACTACTTGTTGCATGTTGCCTGCTGTTGTTGTTGCTTGATTCTCCTTCTTCCCAACGTCACTTTAATTCCTCTCTAGCATCATCGTCTTCTCTTCACATTGAATTGAGTATGCAAGACATAAACCTACCATGATAGTATTAGCAACATGTCTTTGAGAAGCAATTATATGGTCATCACCTGCAATTGGACATAGTAACATTATACATACAATCATTATAATGATTCTGCTTGAAAAATACAAGATAAGATTCTTGTAATGTATTTGAGGGCTGGATTGTATTGGAGGCACTCCTCTAGTTAACTGCAACAAAACATATTGCATTGACACACAAACCCTACTGCATTTAGACAAAGAACCTATTGTATTGAGACACAACCCTTATTGTAGTGAGACATAATACATATTGAATTAAGACTTGTATCAATGTCCACTGTTTATTTTTGGGACTTGTATCAATGGACACTATTTTATTGAGACTTGTATCAATGGTCTCTGACTTTTCTAGAGACTTTTATCAATGACCTTTGGGTTTTTTTTAAAGATTTGTATCAATGCCCTCTGATTTTTTTAAGACTTGAGAAAATAGTTTGACCACTCCACACCCCTATAAATGGCTATATATACCCCTAACCCCCCTTGATATCATGGGTTGTGCAGTTCAATATGATCAAGAAGAAAAAGAAAGAGTGCTCATATTCTAGCAAAGAAGTTAGTGCAAAAGAAGACCAGCTTCCCTTAAGGGGCAAAAGGAATTGATTTTGGGTGTTATTGGAGGAATCCCTAGCAGTTTTGCCCCCCCCCCCCCCCCCCCCCCCCACACACACACACACCCCAAACAGCACCCCAAGTTATGTGGGGGTTGGAGGAGTAATAGGTGTCACGTTGTATTCATTGTATTCATACTACTTTTCAACTTCTTGACATCTTGACATGCACCCCCATGGTCATGTAATCTTTTTCATGACTAGGAAGGGTGCATGTCAAACAATTGAAAAATACTTTAAATACAATGTGATCTATCACTCCACCATAGCTCACTAACTTGGAAGGGTGGTTACTAGGGTGGTGGTGCCATGTAACCTTTTTAATTTTGAAGTGCATTATTGTAATATTATCGTAATGTACTAAGATTATTGTAATGTTGTAAGATAAAGTGAACTTTTAGTGAGATTAATGCAAGATTATTGTAATGTAGTAAGGTTATTATAAGATTATTACATTGTAGCAAGTACCTCTTCCTCTACCTCTTCCAATTTTGTCTATCCGTCTTCCTCTACCTCTCCCTCTTCTTCCAGCTCCTCCCTCACTTTGTCCACCCACAACTGATGATTGTGCACTTCTTTCTCTTCTAAATCCTAGTGTAGATCTCCTCCTACATGATAACCAACAAAATATAATATGAAATAAGCAAGATTTATAAAAGAATATGAGTATACATTATGAATTTTCCTTTGCACATTCCCTGTGAATCATTGACAATGCAAGTTAGCATGAGAAGCACTTCCTTCAATTACTTGGTTAATAGGTGCTTTGCAGGTGGCTTTATTGTGATTACTTCGATGGCATATTGAACATGTCATTTTCCTCTTTGTTAATCCATTGCTACCAACATTATCTTCATCTCTTGCTCTGATTCTCTCAATCTTAAGTCTACCTTTTGGCCTCCTAACCTGTGGTGGGTTAACAGTACAGTCAAGCTCTTGATGTTCCCATTGAGCCTTAGATGGAAGAGTGGCAATAGGGTATTGCTATGTCATCTATACCTGAAATATTAACTCAATAACAAAGAAGAAGCACAAAAAAACTTAGGAAAAAATAGCATACTTTACTTAATTGTGCAATATAAACCTGTCTATGTAGTCATATAGATCTAAAAATAGAGTCCAGTCAACCATCCTCATTGTAACAATCACCTCTGATGCATGTTTGTAGGGGAGACCACTAAGTTGTCATTGTCTACAAGAGCAAATTTTATCCACTATGTTAAGCACTTATCTCTGATCCATACTCTCCACTTCTGCAGTGTTAGCATCAGGTTTTCTTACTATCCACTGTTGTGCTATCTAGATGATCTAAACCAGACACAAATTAAAAACCTCGCAAGTGTACGAATCGTTTGGAGAAGCGTAGTGACGAGCAAGAGTCGATCCCACAGAGATTATAGAAATTAACTTACTAATCAATAAAAAGAGTGAGAATGATAAAGAGTTGTTCTAAAGGTCTAAAAGAAATGAAAAGATTAAAACTAAATTAAGAAATACTGAATCACAAATATTTATTAAGTAGTTAGGTTTTGATTTCCACCAATAGTCAATAATGCTAAGTCACCTTCTGAACTTCTTCTTATTACTCATGTTTGTTCTCTTCAAGGGCATGGTATCTACTCCTTAAAGTAATGTTTCCCTAAGCCAAGAATTAGGCATGGTATCTACTCTAATTCGTTTCTTTCCTTAAGTATTTAGCATGGTATCTACTAAGTTTCACTTAAAGAAAACATAAGAACAGTGGAAACGAACAAACACTCAAGGTTCTAGAAATTGGTATCAGATCTAGATCCCTCAAGTTGATTAAACCAAGAACCCCTAAGGACTCCTGTGTTACAAGTTATGATCACGAGATACGGGTCGTCTCAATATGCTCATATAACAGATTCAGATCTACACTGCACAACTTGATAATCTCAAGTTCTGTATGTCAGTCGACTGACTGTCACTTCAGTCGACTGTCCTTAGAACTCCAAACAAGTTTGATTTATGTAAATTTTTATTCTTTCAATCAGGTTTAATCAATAAGTAAAAGAGTAACATTCAGAAGAACTTAGCATTACATGACTATGGCTTCAATCTACCCAACTATGAAATTAGTTCCACATAATAAGACTTTTATTGATCAACAAGTTCAAATACATGATTAACATAAAAGAATTAGAAAGAGAAGGAATAAACTGATGTAGTTCGGCCAGATAGGTCGGCTGGCTGTCACACAGTCGACCAGCAGTTCTCTTCTTAGTACTTGATCTCCTTTCTCCTTCTTCTATGCTGATAAAGTATTGCTCTTGGTTGATATGTTGATGATTCTGGAACTCTTGTGATCCGGCTGATGGTGTGTGCGGAGGAGCGTGAGAGAGAGCCTCGAATAATGCTTCTTGGTTGGTATTTATAGAACACGGCTAGAGAATTAGGGTTTGCACTCTTCTTTTTATAGAAAAGTCCTTTTCTTTTATTTATTTCCTCCCTCGTTGCTCTGCGTATTATTTCTTTCTCTTTTCTTCTATTCTTCCTTTTCTGTTCTGATTTGGATTAGATTTGGACGAATCTTCAAATATCTTATCTTTTAACTCTGCCGCCTACCAGTCGACTTGTCTTCGAACCAGTCGACTGTGTCGAGACTTCTGAAGATTTCATAATTGATCATCCAAGTCAACTGTTCTTTAGAGTAAGTCGACTGCACCGAGCGGCTGTGGAAAATCAACTTCTCTGTCCAGTCGCCTGTTGTGGGGAACCAGTCGACCGATGATCTGCAGTTTTCTGTGTATCATCCTTAAAATCCTGAATCTGCTTCGTTTCTCTGTTTTAGGCTGTTTCCTATAGAAAAGAGAAAATAAGAGTTAAATACCACATATAGAGCCTTCAAATGTCTAATTGCATTACGATTATTGCTCCTAAATGTGAATAATATTGTGTTCATCAAATACCCCCAAACTTAGCTTTTGCTTGTCCTCAAGCAAAAAGTGAATTTATGAACAAGGGAATAATAATGATAGTCTCAACCAAGAATTCTTATTATGTGAGCATCAACATATAAAAATATAAACAATTTCAGATAAAGTAAAACTAAACATACCCACTTTCTCTAGTGCAATTGTTTATTCATAACTCCAAACTCAACCACACTTGTCATGCAATTAATTATAGTTATAGTATGTAACTACCCAATCTGTGATTATCCCTTTTCTCTACTACAAACCGAGTAGCAAACTAGAGCTTTTTTTTTTTATTAGTCTCTTCTCTAAGTTGTCACTTGCCTTTTTACGCGAATGCAAAACATTTGTGATGAATCCACCCGGTTACTCAGCAAGTCACAAACTTTAAAGTGCTTTGCATACTCATATTTCAAGTTGCCGTTTGACGTAAAGGTAAACATTGGTGATGAATACCCCTAGTTACTAAGCACCCAAAACATTGGAGTAGATTGACTTTATTCATATATATATTCTTTTCATTTTTACTCTATTTACTTAAACTCTGTTTAGGACTAGATCTAAAGGGAATAATCACTAGAAAAAGCATCACATTTGTTTATTATGTATAATCGCATGACTCACATAATTTTGTAGGGAATTCTGAAACTCAACAATCCTAAAGTAAATAAGTATCCTTACTCTTACTTTATAAGAAATTGTTTATCCTAAAAAATTTCAAAAGACTCTAAATATAAATAACTATCCCCAAACTTAGATGGAACATTGTCCTCAATGTTCGCACAAAGCTTAAAATATAGGCATGTGTTACCAACTAGTTTGAAGGAAAGAAAAGAAATAAAGAAATGATTAAAGAAATAAAATAAATAGAGAGTGTAAGTACTCCCCTGAAAAATTGGGTTGCCTCCTAATAAGCGCTGTGTTTTCTGTCTTCAGCTAGACTTGACGAGTTCATGCAATGTATTGAATGGTTTGAAGATTCACATCTTCCTCGTGTGGCTCTAAACTCATCTCAATGTATGGCTTCGCCCTATGCCCATTCACCTTGAATGTTTGATTCTTCTCTTTGCTATGCACCTCCAATGGCCCATGTGGAAAGACTTTTGTTACAATGTATGGGCCATACCACCGTGACATAAGCTTGCCTGGAAAAAGTCTTAATCTTGAGTTGTATATCAATATCTTCTGTCCTTCATTAAACTCCTTTCTTGCTAGTTGTTTGTCATGGTACAACTTGGTCCTTTCTTTGTACAATTTTGCATTTTCATATGCGTCGTGCCTCAACTCTTCAAGCTCATTTAGTTGCAATCTTCTTTTGTTGCCTGCTTGTTTCATATCGAAATTGAACCTTTTGATGGCCCAATAAGCTTTGTGTTCCAACTCCACTGGTAGATGACAGGCTTTTCCAAAAATCAAACGGTATGGTGACATGCCGATGGGTGTTTTGTATGCTGTTCGGTAGGCCCATAATGCATCATTCAAGCGCAGCGACCAATCCTTTCTCCTTGTATTGACTGTCTTTTCCAAAATGCTCTTGATTTCTCTGTTGCTAATCTCCACCTGCCCATTAGTTTGAGGATGATATGGGGTGCCCACTCTATGTGTGATACCATATTTCTTCATCAAAGAAGCAAATGGAAAGTTATTGAAGTGGCTCCCTCCATCACTAATTATTGCCCGTGGTATACCAAACCTAGTGAAAATGTTCTCCTGCAAAAACTTGACAACAACTTTGTGATCATTAGTTTTTGAGGGGACAGCCTCGACCCATTTAGACACATAATCCACACCCACAAGAATATATAAATAACCAAATGAGTTAGGAAAGGGACCCATGAAGTCGATTCCCCAAACGTCAAACAGCTCGATTACTTGGATGTTTTGCAATGGCATCTGATTTCTAGAAGAGATGTTGCCTGTCCTTTGGCATTTGTCACAAGTCCTGCAAAAAGAAAAAGCATCTTTGAATACATTGGGCCATTGATGTAAATATTTGTGACAAAAGCATTATTGACATTTGTCTACACCCACCTTCTTACTTATGTCCTTGATGTATCTATCAGCCATTGGAACTAAAACTCCTTTTCATCTTCTTGACATTTGTCTTCTCAATGCCATTTTCTTCGTGATTTTGATTCTCAAACTGTCCACAAGGTCAACCATTGGGAGATATGTTGCTTCCATGATCCAAGTATTGAAACTTTCTTCCAGTTCTTTGTGATGTAGTGTTGCCTTGCTCTTGGAGTCAGCTCCAAAAATGAGTGTGCTTCTCCAATTCAGCTGCAGCTTCAGTAGATATTGTTCTCAACTCTTCCATTGCATCAGTGTACTGCAATAATGAGTAGGCATTAGTTGCTTTTGATACCACCCTTTCATAAAAATCTCCAGGGAAATTGTTGTTTAAATTATTTCATATATGTCTAACACAACATCTATGGTCTACTTCAGGTTGCAACAAAGACAGCTTATTGTAGACCCCTCTCGATCACTCATGATAGTGATATCTTTCATGTCAGGCCCAAGAGCTTCTTTCAATTTTTGAATGAACCAATACCAAGAATGGAGATTCTCTTATTCCACTACTACAATTTCTACAGTATACAAACTATTATTTTCATCTATGCATTTGTTGCAGGCAATGTTCCTAGGTGTTTGCCGCTCAAATGACACCCATCAAGACCAATGAATGCTCTTCAACCTAACTTGAAACCATCTACACTTTGTTTGAATGATACAACATTCTATAGAAAGCTTTGTCATCTCTAACTCAATCTCTATATGGCTTGTAACACCCCGCAAAATTGGAAGTGACAATTTTGCCCTTGTGTGTTATGTACGTGTATTTTGTACAGTTACTAGTAATATTTGTAACGTATTTTCATTACGCATTTTTATTTCCGACTATCTATGCATTTACCGTATTTCTATTAAAAGTGTATTTTTCAAATTTGCACATGTGATGCACGTGCTATTTTCCATCCTCATATTATTATTCTCAATTATCCATTTCTTTGCATGAACAAGTTTTAATTAGCCTTCTTTTGATCCATGGACTTAAAGTAAATTCTAGCCCATTAGATTAAATTAAAATAGAGCCCATGGATCAAGCCCATCAATTATAACCTAATTTAAGTTAGCATACACTAATACATAGCAAGTTACAAATTTTAATGTGTAGATATATGTATATTTATATATGTATAATATAGTGTATGGCTTATATAATAAAAGTGATTAATATAATAAGTGGGTGTTAATTATATAGTGTACAGCATAGATAGTAATGTGGAGTTGGGGGAGGCTCACGTGCTTCAAAGAGCATAATGCTATGATTATATATATATGGTGATGGTATAATAATGGAATAATGTGTAGGTGTAAAAGGGTCCCACGGGAGATGAAACACAACAAGTTATACATGCAGAGCATGCTATTGTTTCATGCCGATGACGTGGCAAGAGAAAGTGGGGCTCTCACGTGTGCAGGTGAGGAGATGGCCGGTTTTGGATTGGAAGGAGAGAGAGTAAATGAAAGTTAAGTTTTGGAGAAGTGGGGAGATAAAAAGTTAGGGGTTCTGGGAGTTTAGAACATGAAGAGATGGAACAATACGTTATCCATAGATGTCCACAGTAACCCAAATCAGGAAAGCTTAGTACAACTTTGGAATTTGGACTCTTTCATTAGGAGTGAAGGGAAATACTCAAATAATAATGAGGACGAAAGGGTTTGGAATATTAACGCAAGTGAGGTTTTTTCTGTCCGGTCTATGTACAAGTGGTTGAATGATGGGGGATTGCAGAATTATGAGTCAGACCGTATTTGGGGTATAGGGGCTCCCCCTAAGGTGAAAGTATTCCTCTGGTTAGTATGTAACGATGCTATTCTGAGTAAGGTCAACTTAAAGAAGAGGAATATGATCCCCAACCCAATTTGTGATAGGTGCCAGCAGGAAGACGAGGATACAAACCATTTGTTGTTTCGGTGTCCGAGAGCGAGAATGGTTTGGGAAATGGTTAGGTTAGATTTTGGGGGGTCTGGGATACCTGAGTCATTTTCAGATGTGTGGGGAAATAGCAGATTGATTACGATTCCGAGTGAGAATACAATACAGTGGGATAAAATAGTAGCTGCAACTATATGGGGGTTGTGGTTGGATCGTAACGAATTTTGCTTTCATAAGACTATTCATTCATTGTCATTTTTGATGCATAAAATACATTCAAGCATTTATGAGTGGAATGTATTCACAGGTGGGAAGAAGAAAATGCGATTGGGAGACGAAGCATAGGGAGTGAAGGTCCTCAGGAATGGTCCTCACGAATGGGTCTTGGGCAGATCGGAAAGATGTCCTTTTTGTTGTTTTTGGTTATCACTTGGTTGAGTGATGGTTTGTATTATGGAGACTGATGTATTTTGTCTAGTTGTATTCTGTTTCGTTAATCGTTTGTTAATGAAGCGATGACTTTAGTCATCTTTTATCAAAAAAAAAAACATGAAGAGATGGAATAATTAAAATGAGAAGTTATTAGGTGGGATCTTTTGCAATATAGTCCCTAACCTAGACCTATAAATAGCCACCATTTCTCTTCTCTTCTCACACCAAAAAGCAAAACAAATTAAGAAAGAAAGAAAAGAAAGAGAGTAAGAGAGTTTCATTCTTGCTATGAGAAGGAGCCATTGCTAGGAGGAGAAGCCTTACTAGGAGCTAGGAGTCTTTGGAGCTAGAAGTGGTGTTCTCCTTTTTTTTTTATTGTTCAAGCTTCACAAAAGGTGGGTGTTCTCTCACTTTCTAAATTTTTAGAATGTGCATGCTAATGAAAGTAAATGAGTAAATTTTGAAGTGATAAAATAGAATAAACTATACTATGATTGTGGTGAGATTAATAGTGAATCATGTCATGTTTGATGAATTAACATTAATCATGTAGTAGTTAATGAGAAAAGAAGCAATCAATCATTTTGCAATAATCATGAATGAAGAACTTATTGGTTACATGAATGATGGTTGGAGATTTCCCTTTTGTTAAGCAAATGAATATATTAGTTTTGTAAAATCAGTACTATTGATTTTATAGACAAGACATAGAATTGTGTTACTTGGAAAGATTAAAATTTCATGTTTAATTAGTGGAAAAGAAACTATCTGGAAGCTATTTCATTTCTCTAAAATATGATTTATAAGTCTATAGTTTACTGTTGGAAAGTGAATTCAAATTTTTTTTTTTTGAATTCGGACTAACAAAAAGATTATAGTGAATAGAGAAATCGATTTTTTGAAAGAAAAGAGATAAAAGAAAGTTTGAACAAAAAGCTAAGAATTAGACTCTTAGTTGTCAGACACAGTTGGCCTAGTGGTTGAGTGTTGCACTGGCCTTCTCTGTGGTTCTGGGTTTGAAACCCGTTAGACCCCAATTATTTTTCTGTTGTTTTATTTTATCCAAAGGCCCGCAACTATAGTGTACAAAATGTATCGTTTAAGAAACCGAACACTAGGCACGTTTGGCCTAGTGGTTGGTGTTGGTTTGCTTGGGCGCTGGCTCAGTTAGTCAAGGGTTCGAAACCCCAGGCCGACATTCTCTTTTTTTTTATGTGTTTCAATCCATTTAATGAGTCTTATGACATCTAAAAATTTAGGGAAGAATCCTAGTGCTATAAAATATGATGGAGAATTTATAGAAAATAGTTTTAAAGATTTTTCTTGTTTATTGAAAAGCAAAATAGACATTTGAGATAAAAACGAGACATTGTTTTGTACTAAAAATGAGACTTTGTGTTGTGCTAAAAATGAGAAATCGATTTTTGTGCTAAAAAGGAGAAAAATGAGAAATGAAAAATGAGCTTTGACAAGAATAAATTATTAATGAGATTTATTGGTAGAATGAGAATAAATTATCTATGTGAATAAATTCCTCTTGATGTGATGATTTCCTTATGCGAATTTAGAGTACTTGGTATATGTTGAAATATAAATTGGTTATTTGCACTTAAGTTATTAAAGAGATTGGTGATGGATGAAAATTTGTTCATGAAAAAGAATTATTGTTATAAATCATGAGTAGTATTAAGATAAGATTTGAGACAATTGTGAATACGTTGAAGATAAGGATAATCTAAGTTTAAGACATGATCTATTGAAGGGTATGAATACCCATAAATTCTTGTACATGAAATGTTGAGATTTGGAGTTAGTAAGATCTCGTTACCTGCAAATGTTGAAATAAAAGAGTTGAGATATAAATTTGAGATATGATTGTGAACCTATCTCGGTAGTGGTGATTAAGACTGGTAAGAGGTAAGACTAATTCTAGGTTTGAAAATTTATTCATGTCTTGAACTAAATAAATAAGCTCTTAAGTGAAGATGTAATAGACTTGGGCAAACGTAAATGGGTACTTCTATATAGTCAGCGGTGGATCTCCGTGGCTATAGACTCAGTTGGTGGACTGTGGTTGCTCCGTAAAAGATGGACTTATATTTTTTTTTAAATCCGGGACTTAGAGTAGTCGGGCGGATATTTACCATACTCCAATGTATATACATATACCGGGGCTAGGGGGCATTTGTGGGATTATTCTCATGATATAATAGCCAGGGAGGCTGGGATCTGTTATTATAGCCGGGGAGGCTGAGATCCGTATCCGTGAAATAATCTAAACCTTGTTTTATTACTAGGTAGTTCTCTTGGCGAGGGATCGAACCCTTTAATGTGGAGTACTTAGGTGCTTGCCCTCGGACCTATGTAGTATGGGATGCATAGAATCTGCACAAGTGTGCATTAGTGTCATCCTAGAATAAAATTGTGTGCGTTAGGCATTAAGGCATGACATATTGGCATACACTTATAGGTTTAGCATTGTCACAATTTAACACCTTATTGTTCATTCATATTTATTTTGTGGTTTGTTAAAGTATGGAGATCGTTATACTGTTTCCGGCATAGAGAGGATAGCCGTGTATAACATTTCGTCAGTTGTAAGCGACTGACATGCCCACAGTCTTACATGCAGGTAATGGATGTTCATGAAGCTATTATGCTGATGCTGTTTTATTTTAAAGATGTTGTAAATGTTTCATTGTAAATTATTTTTGTCTTCCGCTGTGTAATATTTGTAACAAACTCTGATGTATTATTGAGAAAAGTTTTAATTTCCTTGTAAAATTGTACGAAGTGAAGTAAAGATCCTGGGAAAACTCAAATTCGGCCTTATTTGGAATTCGGAGCGTTACATGGCTACTGAGTTTCTCGCCTTCAATTCTATCCTAAAAAAGTGGACAAGATTATAGCTCTGATCAATATTGCCGAACACCATCTGTTTAGCTGCTTCATTTCCTCTTCATGCCTTCTTATATCCAAATTTCAAAGAGTATTTGTTTAATCCATTTACTAATTTCATTTGGTGTCATAGCAGGATTTTCTTTGATTTCTCCCAAAAATCTTCTGTGCAATTCACTTCACATATGGTGCTCCATGCCCACATTTATTTATGCTAGTACAATTATGATCTGGTTGAAACCTTCTGACCTTGTATGTGACCTTGTCCGACATTCTAGAAGCTCTAATATATCATGGACAAACCCTTCATACCACACTGCTACAATTGCATTCTTGTCATTCCTCTTCAGCCAGTAATTGAAGTTGGCTTTGATGCTAACTGTCTGAAAGCCATTCTAAAGTTCTCACCATCTTGGAACTTTTTACCAATATGTAAAACATGATCTTCCTTATTTTCATCCCACGATGGCACTGAATTCTCCTTTACCTCTCCATTATCTTCATGTATCTCATCACTGTCTTCAACTTCATCTTCAGCCTTATTTTCCTCTTCTTCATAGTCACTATCAAATGAGTGTCTCATCATCTACAGCTTCCTAATTTTCAATAGGGTAAAAAGCAAAAAAACACTCATGATCTATGAGGTCAAAGCGGCAAACCCCCTAAACTATTGAGCAAAGCAATAAACCCCACGTAGTACGAAATGCAGTCAAAACCCGTACCCTAAAAGTGAGTATGAAAAGTCCAAATTGCCCTTTTTTAAAATACCATTTTAAAAATATTTATTAAAAAAAGAAAAAAAAAACCAAACAATGAAAATCAAAATCAAAATTAAAATCAAAATCAAAATGAAACTCAAAATAAAACTCCAAAATCCAAATCCAAATCCAAGTCCAAAATCAAAATCAAAATCAAATCTCGATCCTCTTGACCACCATCGACGTCCACCACCATCATCATCGCCATCACTGACCTCCACCACCACCACCGTCCGCCCCAACCTCCACAACCATCATCACTCCCCATCATCTTCGCCATCATCCCCAACCTCCACCACCATCATCATCACCTTCAAACACATAAACCCCTCAAAATCCAAAACCAAAATCAAAAGCCATAAACCCATCAAACCCCGACCCCAATTTTGATTTTGATTTTGATTTTGATTTTAGATTTGGATTTTAGATTTGGATTTTTGTTTTGGATCTAAACCCATCAAATTTTGGGTGAAAGTGACTCTGATCTTTTTTGTGGGTTTTAAATAGTCTTTTTTTTGGGGGGGGGGTAAATGGTGATGAGGATCAGGATTTGAATTTGGACTTTTGATTTTGATTTTGGAGTTTGATTTTGAGGTTGATTTTGAATTGGAATTTGTTTGTTTTTTGTTTGTTTTTTTTAAATAATTTTAAAATGGTATATTAAAATAAGGGCAATTTGGACTTTTCACGGGCACTTTTAGGGTTTCCATACGAATTTGACTGCATTTCATAGTTTGGGGGGTTTATTGCTTTGACAAATAATTTATGGGGTTTGCCGCTTTGACCTCATAGATCAATGGTGTTTTTCGTTTTTTACCATTTTTAGTTGGAACCTCATCCTCCTCTCCCTCTTCCTCATCATCATTATCTTCCACTTTATCAATATCTTCATTAACAGCATAATTAGAATCATCATCATCATCATCATCACTGCCCTGATATTCTGGCTCATAGCTGAGTGGTGCATTAATTGCTGTTGTAGCTGCCTTTGCACCCTGGTCCGCTCTTCTCTCACCTTTTTCATTTGCATTTTCTTCAATACTTAGATCCAAAACTGCTTCAGCTTCTGGTTGTTGTTGATTTGAATTCATGGCTACTTTGTTGCATTAAGCTATGCTTGAGTTATTTTGTCTTCATGGAAGCCAATTTGCTTCACATAAGGTTCCTCATCATCACTAAATACAACCAATTATTCTGCAGGTATAGGCTCACATCCTAAATGATATCTAGTACTCCTACCCTGAATTGTTTCACATGCATTTACACTAAACCTTTTATAGTTTTTAGGTGGCCTAAAAGACATGTATAACTCTAGGATTTTCTTCTTCGCCATAGGAAACTTCAATAGTTCTGCATACTTTTCATCTTTAATCACTCCATATTGTTTAGGAGATGTCTCAAGCTTTGCATAAGTTACTTTCATCATGTAACCCTCAGCATGTGGTTGCAGCATAGCATGAAACCTCTCAGTTAAATCATCTAGAGTACACTCCCCTAAGTCTATTTTGAAATTCTTCCTATATCTCATTCATATTTCTTCTTCTTGGTCCTTGGTATTGTTATCCAATGCCCATTGTACAACACCAACACTGACACACTCTTTACCATCCTGTTACACAACATGCACTATGCCAAATGACTAAATGCAACATTATAACAACAAAAAATTAACCTCAAACCTAAATTAACAATAATCCCACAAGAAGACAACCACATAAAAATAACAAGATCGAGAATAACCCTTACATTAGTAGAAATCTTAATTCAACCCTAGATTAGTAAAAATCCTCAATCAAAAGAACAAGATCAAGAATCAACAGCAAACAAACAAGAACAACACCAAGATAACCATAATCCAACCCTCCATCATTTACAACCATCTAACACAAAATTGCAAGATTTCTGCTCAGAATCGTACCTTTCTTGACTGCCACGAGCTCCTGAAGTTTTGTTGCACTCCTTCGCATTTCCCACCATCGATTTTACAAAATCCAGAGCTCTAATATCGACTTCTCTAGCTCCAAGATTGGGTTTTCGAAGGGAAATAAAGAAAATAGCTGAAATATAAAAAGTACAAAGATGGGGAAGAAGAAGAACTAATAAGTAGGGGTATTTTGGTCAATTTTCCCTCATGTCGTGAAGAACTTAACGAGAACGAGCATCGTGTGTTATTTTGGCTTATTTATATAGGAATCGTCTGTGTCTTTGTGATTGTGTCTGGACTCATGCAAACTATGAAACAAATAAATAGCCAAGTCTAGAGATAAATATTTTACTTATCTAGATGCAATGGTCCAAACCTTCAGGAATTTAGCTTGCCTATTGGGTTTGTCCAACCCACACGTATCCACTTGGATCTGATCCGATTCACATAGAACAATATTGATTTTTATTTTGTTAGCTTGTGTTCTTGGATCTTCCCATATTTAGTTTGCTTATGTTTAGGTTTTTTCTTGTGAAAAATGTATCAAATATTTTTTATTCTAATTTGTTATCAATTAAAAGGTTGTTATTCCTCTGGTTTTGTAAGATTGTTGAGTACTTTGTGTGGTTCTTCTCTATGCTTTTGTTACAACCTCGTAGTCTCCCTCATTTCATTTGCAATTGAAATCCTTAACCCCTAAATAATTCGAGGAGAGAGATCCTCTGACCTTCAGATTTTATTTTATTTTATATGCCACTTTTCAAAACTATTTACAGAAAGAGTACAGTTGCCAAAGTATTTATCCTTGTGAACTCAACAACTAAACTCGTCGTTTCCAACGTTGAGTTTAGTTGTTTCATGCTCTCCATTGGAACACGATGAGAGTAGCTTTCAAAATTTTCAATGAAAACTCGCCGTTCCTAACGGCGAGGACATTTACACTAAACTCGCTGTTGGGAACGGCGAGTTTAGTTCTTTTTTATTTTTTGAAGACTCATCATTCTCAACGGTGAGAATATTTACACTAGACACGTTGTTGGGAATAACGAGTTTAGTTCATTTTTTTTGAAGACTCGCCGTTCCCAACAGCGAAGACATTTACACTAGACCCGCTGTTGGGAATAATGAGTTTAGTTCAATTTTTTTTTGAAGACTCGTTATTCCCACCAGCAAGGACATTTACACTAGACTCGCTGTTGGGAACGGCGAGTTTGGTTCAAAAAAATTCTATAGAGTTTGTTTCGAAAACTCACTAGGTCCAAGTGTTTCACTCTCTCTGAAATTTCCTACATCCTTGTCGTTCCCAACAGCGAGTCTATTATAAATGTCTTCGCTGTCGGGAATGACGAGTCTTTATTTAAAATTTTGAAAAAAAACTCGCTATTCTCAATAGCGAGTCTATTGTAAATGTCCTCGCTATTGGGAATGACGAATCTTCACTCAAAATTTTGAACTGAACTCGCCATTGAGAACGGCGAGTTTCTCAAAAAAATTAGCACTAAACTCACCGTATCCCAACGGCGAGCATGAAACAACTAAACTCGTCGTTGGTAACGGCGAATTTAGTTGTTGAGTCCACAAACGCAAATATTTTGGCAATTGTCCACTTTTTGTAAATATTTTCAAAAATTGGCATATATAAAAAAAAATCCCGACCTTCAACTCCTCCTTATCCACCACCACTCTTCTCTACTGCACCTTCACATACATCTACCTCCCTGCCACCCCCTACTCCACCATGAGGACAACCACCATCTTAAGCCGCACCAGCCATACCTCACCAATGTCCATTAACCATTAAATTTCTCTCTTATCATGTGAAGTGATTTTTGAATGGGAAAAACATGTAACAAATAAAGTTGAGATAGAGGTTAAAGTGATTTTTTCTACGAGGTGGGGTTTCCTTAACTCTTACCCAATTTATATAAATGAAAAATGCTAGGTTCAATAAAACTATGTTGTATGAGCGGCACATGACTTCAAACAAGCATGTCTTAGAAAAGATCATTGTGTGCATCTTTGTGCATTAGACTTTTAGAATTATAGTATACACCAACACACCTAAAATATTTTCACTTTAGATATTCATATTATCTGACATAAATTCTGATTATTGTGAAAGTTAGAGATCATTGTTATCACCGGTTTTGTGTCTGATATGGCTAAAAATAGGACTAAATCGGGACCGTTCAAATCGGGCACAAATCTCAAAGCTCTTAGGGGTAAACGGTAATTTCACCTACAAATGGGTCCGAAATGGGAACTGTGTATTTCTTCAAAACCTAATAACCCAAAAACGAATTTGTCTTATTGGGTACAGGTAGCCACTCGTTACAAACCAATTCAGATATTTAAGGAGTGATTCAAATTCGTGATTATCTCTAAGAGGCAGTTTAAATAGCCTCTCTTATCACGAAAAGAGTTTAAACTCTATATCTTATCCAAAAACACTAGGACATAGGGATAAATGATTATCTCTAAATTGTCTCTTAAGGCGACTATAAAAACCCTTCTCCCCCCACCATAACAAGGTAATCAATTTTTTTCCACATAAAGCTCTTTCATAATCTTCCTGATTACTGACAAGAGCATCGGAGGGTTCATCGTCGGGATCCATCCCGGTGTATCGAACTTTTTGCAGGTCAACGGTAGCGGCAAGAAACCAGTCAACGTCGGTGAAAGTCAACAGGTTTGCCTTATTTGTTTCCTAAAAGAATCCACAAATTCATCTGTTTGCTCCCACACCAAAATCAGCAGCAACAGATTGGCGCCATGGAAAACGAAAAGCAATCCAGCCTAACTGCACCGGTGAAGTTGTTTCTTAAGCTATGTCACCGAAGAAGGGGAAGGCATCTCCAGCCGCAGAGTCACGCTCGTTCCTTCTCCTCCTCCACTTCATGATGTTCTGCATCAACCCGTCCAGCAAGTCCAGTAACCGCAACCTGGAAAACCACTCCCTCAACTTATCTAGCAACCGCAGCCTATACAGCCTCTTCCTCAATAACCTCACCCCCAGCAGGCCCCTCTAGGGCCTCAAAGGGCTACCTCGGGGGGCTCCCATCAAAGTAGAAAAAGGCAACCTCCTCCCCACGACCATGTTTCAGTACATAACCCCTTTTCCGACTCCATGGCCTCTCATAATCCCCCAATGCCAAAGGATATCCGACATGTTATTGTCAATAGGCAACATGGGATAGATCTCCAGACCCGTTTGAAGGAGAGGTGGACCCATGAAGGAATCCCTCGCCATGGACATCAAAGGGATCCTGCGATTCGGTCCCCTAGATCCCGATCCCCCCGTAGGACCGCAGAAGATCGAACTCTCCTAGGAGGCAGAGGGAATCACTCCAGTGTCGTCAGAGGAGGAGTCGCACCCCGACCAGTCGATCCACTCCAAGGGACTACCGAGATCGGGAGGCACCTGTCACAATGGTGGAGTTGATTTTCAAGAAGGAGTTTTGCGAGCCCTCAATGTTGCTCCTGACCACAGTCAACGGGCACCTAGTCTTCAGCCAGCCCCAAGACATCACTATCGCGCTCCCAGTCCTTTTCCATATGAGAACGAATCTCGGGGATCAGCAAGAGACGACCGAAGGGGGGACTCGGTCTATCACCATCTCCACTAGATGGAGAGGTGCCTTGGCAGACTTGACAGA
The DNA here is from genome assembly GCA_017893485.1 of Hemerocallis citrina. Taxonomy (NCBI): domain Eukaryota; kingdom Viridiplantae; phylum Streptophyta; class Magnoliopsida; order Asparagales; family Asphodelaceae; genus Hemerocallis; species Hemerocallis citrina. The sequence continues at coordinate 113,199,210 of CM030366.1, read as the reverse complement.
GAAGAGGAACAACGGGCGAGGATTTTCTGCCCAAGCAGGCCTCCGTTCTCCCAAACCATCATGGAAGCACTAGTTCTAGAGAACTTCAAACCCCTTCACTTTGAGTCATACAATGGGGAGTCAGATCCCGCTGACTACATCGAGAGTTTTAAAACTCTCATGATGATCCACCAGGCTTCAGATGCTCCTCTCTGCAAAACCTTCCTGGCCACATTGAAGGGGCCGGCGAGAGAGTGGTATTCCTGACTCGCCCCAGCCTCCATCTTCTCATTCGATCAGTTCGAAGGGCTCTCCCTTACCCATTTTGTGAGTAGCCGTTGTACTGAAAAGACAAGCACATCCTTGTTGGCACTCAACCAAAGGAAGGGTGAGCAATTAAGAGACTATGTCAAGCATTTCACTACCGAGGCCCGGTCAATCGCCTCCCTAGACCAGTCGGTAGCCTCTACTGCTTTCTGGCACAACATCAACCACGCTGACTTGAATGCATCTTTCACTAAGAAGCCGTCTCTTGACTTTTCGGAACTCCTGCTCAGGATCGAGAAATATATTAGGGCAGAGGAGGCCCTCCACCCATCTGAGCAGAAAGAGCCCATGTCCGGGAACAAACGGAAGGGCACTGAAGATGAAAAAGCTAAGAAGCTCCAAAAAGACAATGGTGGCCAGCGTCGTCATCCTCCCTGTTTTGAGAAGTTTACTCCTCTTAACGCCAGTGTTTCATCCATCCTGATGAAGGTCGGGAAAGAAGGGCTCCTCCCCCCACCACCGAAGATGAATACACCGGGCAAGAAAAGAAATAGGGACAAATGGTGCCGCTTCCATAGGGATCACGACCGTGACATGGATGATTGTCGGGCCCTCAAAGACGAGATTGAAGCCCTCATTCAGAGGGGGAAACTTTCTAGGTTCGTAAGGAATGAAAGGGTAGATCCTCCACCGCCTCCCAGAGGGGCTAATAAGCGAACTAAGTGACACGTCGAGACCCCAGATTCTGAAGCAGAAGTTGTCCTACATCTCATTCACGGAGGCCCAATGGGGGGAGATTCGAACTCCTCCCGAAAAGCCTTCGTCCGAGAGGTGAACTCCGTGCAGAACCATCCTCCCCCCAAGGGCCTTGGGGTCCCTGTTACCTTTTCTGACAAGGATTTGGAATGAGTCTGAATGCCTCATTGTGATGCTCTAGTAATAAACCTCCAGATGGCCAATTTCGATGTCCTGGTCGACAACGGCAGTTCGGTCAACATCCTTTTTCTAGAAGCCTTCCAGGGTCTTAAGTTGTCTGCAGACCGATTCAAGCCCACCGGCTACACCCTCCACGGGTTCTCCGGGGTGCCAGTGACGATCGAATGAGCGATTACACTCGACGTAACTGCTGGCAAAACCCTGATCACCCGAACCGAACCGATGGATTTCATGGTAGTAGACGTGAAGGTCGCTTACAATGTCATTTGTTGATTCTTGATTTTGATGATTACAACATAATGCAAAGTTGTTGTGCTACTTCTTAAATATTACAGGATATACACAAAGGCTAAATGTTCTCACAAGTACAAGGTTCTTAAAGCAAGTTGATCAAGCAAAGCTACAAACAAAGCTCTTATAACTAATTGATCAAGAAAGCTACAAGGTTGCCAGCTTCAAAGAAAAAGACGAAGGCTAAAAGCTCCATCTCAAGACTCAAGACTCAAGACTCAAGACAAGACCTATGTTTCAATTTATTGTATTAAGTGTCTTGTAACAATTGTAACTTTTTTATTTCTTTGAGTCTTAGAAATTTTGTAATAGCCTTGTTACACACACTCACACATATCTTTAAAATAATTGAGTGTTCTCTTTCAAACTTAAAAAGATCGAAACAAGATTGAAAAAGCTCAACTGTTAAGTACCAGTCGACCGCCATTAAGCACCAGTCGACTGTTCTAGTACGAAACTGTCTGAACTTATTCAAACTCTGACCAGTCGACTCATAACGGCAACCCAGTCGATTGTTCAAGTCGTTTCGACAGTTTACTATTTTCAAAACTAGATTTTTTCGAATTCAAAATTTTAATTTCGTTGGTTAATAGTTGGTACAACTGCTTCTCAACGTCCAGTGATTCTAACTCTATAAATAGAGTGTAGAAATCACTTGGAAAAGGCCAACAACTTATTTCCAAGCTTTTTGTTTCTCAAGTTCTCAAGCTTTTGGTTTTAACAAGAAAAAGCATTCAAAAGCATTCACTTTCTAAGTCTTGGTTCTCTGAAATCAGCCTAGCATAACAGTGATTTCATTTTAGACTGATTTCGGAAGTTGACCTAATAGCCATGCACAAAATCACATTCACAACAAGGCTATAGGTTGATTGTAAACATTTTGTTGTTGTTGTTCACTCTCGGGTTGTGAGAGTGGTTCCTCTCGGTTGGAGAGTAGGGCTCTAGGGTGTAGAGTCCGATTTTCACTCTTGGTGGAAGAGTGGGTTGCTTTCTCTAGTTGTGAGAAAGGGCTACGGGTTGGACAAGGTTGTTGTCTAAACGCCGTAGGGTATTCTTGTAACTTTTTCAAGAATAGTGGAAAATCTCAAGTGGGTTGCTTGGGGACTGGATGTAGGTCGGGAGGACCGAACCAGGATACATCGTGTGTACTCTATGGTTGTATCTCTTTGAACTTGCAATTCATTTTCTTTCCTTTTTAAGTTCTCTGTGAAACTTGTCTGGACAGTCGACTGTGTCAATTTGTAAGTCGACTGATCAGACTTGTACTACTTTCTCTCTGAAAACTTGTCTAGTAAGTTGACTGGCTCTTCTATAAGTTGACTGATCAGACTCGTCTTAAAATACTCTTCTTAACTGTCGCCTCAGTCGACTGGTTTCTCTTTTCAAGTCGACTGGTCAGAAGAAAAGTTCAATTCCGCAATTATTTTTTTTATAAAACACTATTAACCCCCCCTTCTAGTGTTTCTTGCCTTGCCTATAGGACACAACATCATTCTGGGCTGACCCGGCCTAGCTGCTCTCCAGGTTGTACCCTCAGCCTACCACATGAAGATGAAGTTCCTCACCACAGCAGGGGTGGGGGAAGTGAGAGGGAGCAAGGAGATGGCTCTCAAATGTTACATGACTTAGTTGGAGGGCCGATCCTCTCCCTTGAAGCCCTCAAGCTCCCACAGGGGAGTAGCCAAGCCATCTCAGAGCCGGTCGACGGGTTGGAAGAAATAGCCTTCTCAGAAGGAGATCCGACCAGGACATTCCAATTTAGTAAAGTCCTTACCCCTCCCGTCAAAACTAACATTATCCAATGTATAAGAGGAAATTGCAATCTATTCGCTTGGACTGCGACCGACATGCTCGGAATCTCCGAAGAACTTCTCATGCATCACCTTAGCGTTTCTCCTGGGGCCAAACCTATCTAGCAGAAGCGATGCAAGTTCGCTCCCGAACGCCAGCAGGAAATCAAAGAAGAAGTGGAGAAACTCTTGAATGCTCGGTTCATACAGGAGGTCAACTATCTCGAATGGCTGTCTAACATTGTGATGGTCAAAAAGGCCAACGGGAGCTGGAGAATTGGCATTGATTTCACGGATCTGAACAAAGCTTGTCCGAAAGATCCATTCCCGCTTCCGAGCATTGATGCTCTGATTGATGCAACCTCCGGCCACGAACTCTTAAGTTTCATGGATGTCTTTTCTGGGTACAACCAGATCAGGATGTTCCCTCCCGATATTCCGAAGACCTCGTTTGTAACCAACCAGGGCCTATTGCTACCGGGTCATGCCCTTCGGGCTAAAGAATGCTTGTGCCACTTATCAGCGCCTTGTTAACAAAGTCTTTAAAGAACAAATCAGCCGGAACATGGAGGTCTACGTAGATGACATGTTGGTAAAAAGCATTAGTAAACTGGATCATGTATCTGATCTTCAGGAAGCCTTTGATGAGTTAAGGATACACAACATGAGACTAAATCCGAACAAGTGAGCATTTTACGTCTCATCCGGCAAATTCCTTGGGTTCATGGTTAGCCAGAGAGGCATAAAAGCCAACCTGAAAAAGATCCAGGCCATACTCAACATGGCTCCCCCCTCTAGTGTCAAAGACGTACAGAGACTCACAGGACGCCTCGCAGCCATAGGGCATTTTCTCTCCAAGTCAGGAGAAAAATTTCTCCCGTTCTTCGAGGCCCTTAGAGGGGTGAAAGGCTTTGAGTGGGGGAAATAGCAGCATGAGTCTTTCGATCAACTCAAGGCCTATCTATTCAACCCCCCACTCTTGAGCAAGCCAAAGCCCGGGGAAGACCTCTATATATATATATATCTCGCTACCTCATAACAGACTCTCAGCGCCGTCCTGGTAAGAGAAGAGGATAAGATGCAAAAGCCAATCTACTACGTGAGTAAGGTCCTCAGGGATGCCGAACTCTGTTATCCAAAGGTTGAAAAGATGGCCTATGTGTTAGTCATGGCAGCTCGAAAGCTCTGCCCTTACTTTTAGTCTCACTTGCTGGTCGTTCTTACCGACTAGCCATTCAAGAAAGTTTTCTACAAGCCCGAAACTTTGGGGCACCTTATGAAGTGGACTATAGAGCTGAGTCAACATGATTTCAACTATCAGCCCCGAACCGCTATCAAGACACAAGCCCTGGCAGAATTTATAGTAGAAAGCACTATCCCCGACCCCAGCAAGGCATTGGAGGAACCCCCTATCTGGATCATCTATGTTGATGGGTCCTCATGCACCGATGGGAGTGGGGCTGGGGTCATCTTAACTGGCCCCGATGACTTCGTTCTTCAATACTCACTCCGCATTAATTTTTGGGCATCAAAGAATGAGGCTGAATATGAGGCTCTCATAACCGGTCTGTGTATGGCAAGCAAGGCCAGGGCCCGGCGCGTTGAAATATTCAGTGACTCACATCTGGTAGTGAACCAAGTATCAGGGGAGTATGAGGCAAGAGATGGTCGCATGGCCAAATATCTGGCCAAGGTCAAAGGTCTGCTGGCTGTTGACTTTTAGTTTGGTGTGCACCAAACATGTCTATAAATACTAATAAGTTTAAGTTGAGTTGTTCAGATTTTAATGATCAAATAATATCAATAAGAGATTCAAGAGAGATACAAGAATATGCAAAGAAGGAAAGTAATAAAGAAAGATTGCAAAATCAAGCAAAAGAAAAAGTTATTCAAAAAGAGCACATGTTGATTAGTGCCCAAGAAAGCTATCAAGACCAGTTGTTGTCATTCCATATTTGTGAGATTTTATCTGTATTTGATTGATTGATGATTGATTAGTATATGGTAAGAATATAAAGTGGATTCGTCATGAACAACACGATTGCGGTCGACCGCACTTCATGTCGGTCGACCGCATCACAGTCGACTGCACATTATAGCAATATAATGAAACAGTCGACCATTCATCTTTCGATTTTTTTTTAAAGATGACCGGTCGGTTGTCCCTTAACTGCGATCGACCGTAACTTGCGGTGTTCACCTTTTTGGAATGTATCGTTTCTATTTTTGATAGATACACTTCCTAGTGTATATATTTGGACGAACCCACTATGTATTCTTCACCTATTACTTTGAGAAAAATCTTCTGAACTAATCAATTCAACAATCAATCCAAGTGTGTGTCATAATTATTTGTTTTCTTTAGTCAGGATGATTAAAGATCTTAAGTTTCTCTTTTCTTCTACTTCGGTGAGATTGACGGGACTTGTGTTAGAAGTCCTATGGGTGTAATAGGTCTCTCGGCCTGAATCCGAGAATCACTGTACAAGGGTTTGAGTATAGTGGAACGCTTGTGGCAGAGAATTGCTATAAGTTATGTGGATGCGTAGACCTGGGGGTCAAACCACATTATATCGCTGCGTCACTTGTGCTTTCTGTGTTTGCATTTCTTATTTCTTCTCATTTACTTTGCAACTCAGTTTTAATTTTTCTTTAATTTTTTAAATTCCGCACAATCACCCTATTCACCCCCCCCCCCCCATGGTGATTTACACTAGCCTCTTTCAAAGATGCACAACTCTAGTGAATCCCCCAAGAGGAGAATGCGCGGGCAGATGCCCTCTCAAACCTAGCCTCTTCTTCCCTCCAAGGACCAGAACAAATCGTCTTGATAAAAGTCCTCTTAAGACCTAGCATCGAGGAAGACGGTCCCGAACTAATGGAAACACTGCCCCTAGCACTCGGGGAGAATTAGATAAGGCCCTTGCTCGAGTTTCTCAAAGATGGAGTCCTCCTTGCAGACCCTAAAAAGGCTATAAGAATCAGACTCAGAGCCGAGCGATATACGCTCATCGAAGGGGTCATGTACAAACGCTCTTACACTCAAGTGGATGGCAGACCCTACTTGAGATGCCTCTCCCCCGAGGAGGCCCAGTATGCTCTAAAGGAGACCCATGAAGGGATGTGTGGTGCACATTTGGGAGCAAGGTCCCTCGCCCGCAAAATCTTACATTACGGATACTTCTGGCCCACACTCCTCAGCGACGCCGAACAGAACGTTCGCCAATGCGCCCTTGCCAAAAGTTCTCCACAATCCGCCACTTACCACAAGCCCAGCTCTCCTCCTTATCCAGTCTAACCCATTTTGCAATGTGGGGGATGGACTTGCTTGGGCCTTTCGCAATGGATCGAAGCCGAGCCTCTAGCGACAATCACTGAGAACAAAGTCCAACATTTCTTTTGGAAGAACGTTGTCTGCCGATTTGGTGTACCTCGAATCTTGGTAACAGACACTGGGACCCAATTTACGGGGGCAACTTTTCGCAATTTTTGTATAGACCTCGGTATCCAGCAACTATTCTCCTCGATATCCCACCCGTAATCCAATGGTCAAGCAGAGAACGCCAATCGGAAAATTCTTTCCGGCCTGAAAAAGAGACTGGACAAGTCTGCCAATGGTTTATGGGTCGAGCAGTTCCCCAATGTGGACGCTATTGCACTACTAAGAGGACCCCCACAGGAGAATCTCCCTTCAACCTCACTTACGGCTCTGAAGCAGTCATCCCACTCGAAGTTGGCCTACCTTCCCCCCGCTTAGTTGCCTATAATGAAGAGCAAAATTCGAACCAGCTTGTGGCAACTTGGACCTCATCGATGAGATACAAGAAAGATCCTCCATTCATCAGGAGATTTATCTACGTAGGATTGAGCATTCCTACAACAAGAGAGTCCGCCCTACTAATCTCAAAGAAGGAGATTTGGTGCTTAGAAAGCTATCAATTTCTTTTCCAAGCAAGAAAGGCAAGCTATCACCTAATTGGGAAGGGCCGTATAGGATCTCCAAAGTTGTCCGCCCTGGCACTTATAAACATGAAGACCCAGGGGGCAAGATAATACCAAGAACATGGAATGCGGAACACTTATTGAAGTACCAAGAGGGTGTTTGAACACCGCTCCAAGCAACTTCTAACCCCAGAGCATTTCTAAGTTTGTATTTCTTCTTGTTTAGTAGATTTTTCAAATGTAATAATGGCTTGCAACTCAGAAGCAGCTACTTAGTCATCTTTAATAAAAGCATTTTACTTATTAGAAAACCTGTTGCCCAAATGTTCTGTTTGTCTCGCCCCGAAGCGTACACTCCAAATGTGAAACTCTCTTAACAACAAGTTCGGAGTCCAACATTTGGTTCGATGCTACTTTAGCCGCTTGCGAACAAGCAAGTGCGAAGTAGCTCACCATTCGGAATTGCTCATACAAGCCGTTGAACCCCCTCAAACAACAAGTTTGGAGTCCACCACTTGGTTCGATGCCGCTTTATCCGCTTGCGAACGAGCAAGTGCGAAGTAGCTCACTATTCAAAATTACTCCTACAACTCGTTGAACCCTCAAACAATAAGTTTGGAGTCCAACACTTGGTTCGATGTCACTTTAGCCACTTGCAAACAAGCAAGTGCGGAGCAGCTCACCATTCAGAATTGCTCTTACAACTCGTTAATCTCTCAAACAACAAGTTTGGAGTCCAACACTTGGTTCGACGCCGCTTTAGCCGCTTGTAAACAAACAAGTGCAGAGCAGCTCACCAGTTGGAATTGCTCCTACAACTCGTTAAATCCTCAAACAACAAGTTTGGAGTCCAACACTTGGTTCGATGCCGCTTTAGCCACTTGTGAAGAGCGAGTGCGGAGCAGCTCACCAATCGGAATTGCTCCTACAACTCGTTGATAACTTCGTAACAACTAGTTCGAAGTTCACAATCATGGTTCGAAATTTCCCTCATAGCATGCAAGTATGTGGTTTCAGGGCTCAAAACGAACATTCATACTACTCCCACTCCTGGTTAAATTGTGCAACAAGCAAGTTCGGAGCTCAACTCTCCCCAAGAATTGCTCATCAAACTTGTCTCCCAAACGGCTCTCTCCTAGAGCCTGGTGATGCTCTTCGCTCCGCTCGTCTCCCGAGCGACCTTCTTATCAACGAGTTCGGAGCTCAAATCTCCCCTATAGTTGCTCCTTAAACTTGTCTCCCAAACGGCTCTCTTATAGAGCCTAGTGATGCTCTTTGCTCCGCTCGCCTCCTGAGCGACTTTCTTCTCAACGAGTTCGGAGCTCAACTCTCCCCTAGAGTTGCTCCTCAGACTTGTCTCCTAAACAGCTCTCTCTTAGAGCATGGCAATGCTCTTCGCTGCGCTTACCCCCTGAGTGGCCTTCTTCCAAACGAGTTTGGAGCTCAACTCTTCCCTAGTGTTCTCCTAAAACTCGTCTCCCAAACGGCTCTCTCCTAGAGCCTGACTATGCTTCCCCTCTCGCTCACCTTCTAAGCGGCCTTCTTCCAAGAGAGTTCAGAGCCTAACTCGTCTAGAGACGCTCCCTAAACTCGCTTCCAAGAACGGACCTCCCCTGGAGTTATACAAAGGCCTTCTCAACTTCATGAAGGCAAAGATGTTGCGGGACTATTTTTACCATGAAGAAGGGTGATTCTTCAACTAACTTCTAAAGAGAAATTGTAGATCTTCGAGTCAGCTTCGAAACGAGAGGTCACATATCCTAATCCGACCTTCGCAGCACCGGGAATGTTAGTTACTATACAGCTGCGCCGAAACCTCTTTGGCCCTCGGCAGCTCTCGTCGAGCGTTCTTGCTACCGACGTCGACATGAGAGAAAACAGCGTTGACTGGTGAACGGTCAACGGACCAACTCGCCACGTGTCGCTCTCTCGAAGTGTTTCTCGACTTCGGAAAGTGGTTCCGAGCATTCTTGCCACCGACCTTGAAATGAGAGAAAACTCTGCCTCACGATCCGTGCTCAAATCAAGATCACCGGATATAGGTCGGGAGGACCAAACCAGGATACATCGTGTGTACTCTGTGATTGGTATCTCTATGGTTGTATCTCTTTGAACTCTTTTCATTACTTGCATTTCAGTTTACTCGAAATCTTTCTGGTAAGTCAACTGGATCTCCATCCTAAGTAGACTGATCAGACTGGTATAACAATCTTCTTAAAAAATCTTCTGGCAAGTCGACTGTCTCTCCTATTTAAGTCGACTAATCAGACTAGCCTAAAAAATACTCTTCTATTCTGATGCCCCAGTCGACTGATATCTCATTTACAGTCGACTGGACAGAAGAAAACATTCAATTCCGCAATTATTATTATACAACACTATTCATCCCCCCTTTAGTGTTTCTTGCCTTGCCTACAAGATCCAACACTTGGTATCAGAGCAAGGTTGAGTGCAATGGCAACTACTTCTAATGCAAATCAATACCATGAAGGTCAATCTACACAAAGGCCACCCCTCTTCGATGGAACCAATTACAACTATTAGAAGTGTAGAATGAAGATCTACCTTCAGTCCATCAACTATGAAATATGGAACATGACAAAGACCGAGTACACCGCTCCTACCATTCCATATGCACAATGGAACGATGACATGAAGAACCAAACAATGAACAATGCAAAGGCGATGAATGCGCTGTTTTGTGCCCTTACAAAGAAGGAGTTCAACCGTGTGTCTAATGCAACAACCGCATATCAAATTTGGCACACACTCAAGGTAACTCATGAAGGAAAAAATAAAGTAAAAGAATCTAAAATATCTGTTCTTGTTCACAGGTCGAAATGTTCCGCATGAAGAAGAATGAGAATGTATCTGAGATGATTACAAGATTCACTGACATTACCAATTCACTTGTGGCACTTGGAAAGACGTACACTCAAGCCGAGATGGTGAGGAAGGTACTTCCTGCACTAACTCCCGAATGGGAGAAGAAGACCACTGCCATAGAAGAGGCCAACGATTTAACACAACTTTCTCTTGAGAATCTTGTGGGAAATCTTATGGCATATGAGGAACAACTTGAAGAGCGCAAGAAGGATCAAGAACCTCAACAGTCCAAGAAGAAGACACTAGCATTCAAGGCCATGTAGGATTCCGAGGATGAAGAAGAAGATGAGGAAGAGATTGTCATGTTCACGAGAAATTTCAAAAAGTTCCTAAGGAAAGGTAAGTTTAATTCAAAATCTAAGAAATCTAATGAACCTCCAACTTGTTTTAGGTGTAACAAAACAGGCCATATGAAGAAGGATTACCCACTAAAGAACGTGAAATCTAAAGGAAAGGCGTCCAACTTCAAGAAGGACAAGTACACAAAGAACAAGTTCATGAAGAACAAAAAAGGCGTACCAAGAAACTTGAGATGATAGCGACTCTTCATCGGAAGAAGAAAATGAAGAGATAACGAGGTTGCTAATGTGTGTTTTATGTCGTCTCAAAATCAAGTAAGTAATGACTATGACTCTAATGATTTACTTGATGCTTTCAACGAGATTTTTCAAGAACTAAAAAAAGAAAAAATTAGAGTTAAGAACTTGGAGAAAGTTAATCAAACACTTTCTCAAGAGAATCTTAACCTTGATAAAGAAGTGAAATCTTTAAATTCTCGTCTTTCTAGTTTAGATATAGATCTTGTGTCTCTAAAGAAAGATTATGAAGAGATATCCAAGAACGTATCTAAACTTAATAAAAGAAATGAGAATTTAAATGATGTTCTTCAAAATCAAGTTCAATCCAATAAAAGGTTTGGACTTGGTTTTCAAAAATCTCTTGAAAAATCTCATGCTTCTAAGAACACTAGTGTAAATAAAACTGCATCTATTTTCAGTGTTAAGCATAAACTGTATGAGTTTTTTGAAAAGCCTAAAACTGTAAGTTTTCATGATAAAGGCAAATCTATAGTTCAGACCAGTCGACTGAACCCACTCATCAGTCGCCTGTCCAGAGGTACTGAGTCTCGTTCAACGAGATAAACATCTCAGATAAGTCGACTTATACTACCTCACAGTCGACTGCATATCAGTCACAGTCGACTGAAAGGTATAATAAAGTCGACTGGACAGAGCAAAAATGTATGGGTTCCAGTCAACCTGAGTCCAAAAGATCGAATTGCCTATATTAATTCATATATACTTACTCTATGTAATTCTGCTAATTATATTTCTGCATATGGTGGAAAATCAAACTCTTCTTGGGTTTGGTTTCCCAAAAACTAATCTATTTTGGACCCAATGAAAAGGGTACCATATTCACATTGAATATTTTATAGGTACCTAAGAGAGATCTTTGGATACTTGACAGCGGATGCTCGAAGCACATGACTGGTCATGCCAACCTCCTATCTTCCATTCAAGACATTGATGGAGGAACAGTCACTTTTGGTGATAACAACAAAGGATGGGTCATTGGAATTGGTATGGTCAGTAAGTACACTAATCCTTCTATGGAAGATGTTTTATTAGAAAGTGGGCTTAAGCATAACTTGTTGAGTATTAGCCAACTATGTGATAAGAGTTATAAAATCATGTTTGAAAAAGATGCATGCTTAATTTATGATTCTAACATGCAAAATATAATTTTTCAAGGATTTAGGAAAAATAACATTTATGAACTATGTTTAAAGGCATATGATTTTTCGAATGATTTTTGCTTAGTAGCTTCTAATAATGATTCTTGGCTATGGCATAAATGTTTTGGCCATGTGAATATAAAAAATCTCTCTAAATTGTCTAAATACAACCTAGTTAAAGGGCTGCCAAGACTATCCTTTAAAAAGGATAAGTTATGTGATGCATGTCAACTAGGTAAACAAATTAAATCTACTTTTAAAACGAAAGAAGTAATTTCTACTAGTAGGCCGCTCGAATTAATCCACATGGATTTACTTGGCCCTACTAGAGTTGCTTCTTTAAATAAAAATAGGTATGTATTTGTTTTAGTAGACGATTTTTCACGATTCACTTGGACTTTCTTTTTAAAACATAAGAATGATGCTTTTGTAGAATTTGCTAATTTTTGTAAACGAATTCAAAATCAAAAGTCTCTAATCATAGTCACTATTAGAAGTGATCATGGTGGAGAATTTGAAAATGAAACGTTTGCAAAATATTGCAACAAGAAAGGTATAACTCATTCGTTTGCATTTCCTAGAGCTTCACCACAAAATGGAGTGGTTGAAAGGAAGAATAGGACTTTGCAAGAATGTGCACCTACCATGCTTGTTGAAAGCAATTTACCTAAGTATTTTTGGGCTGAAGCCGTTGCTACAGCTTGTTATGTTTTAAATAGAATTTTGATTAGGCCTAAGCTAAAGAAAACATGTTATGAGCTATTTTTTGATAGAATTCCTAAGGTCTCTTCCTTCAAAATATTTGGATATAAGTATTTTATTCTAAACACTAAGGATAATTTAGATAAGTTTGCTCCTAGATCTAATGAGGGTATCTTTATAGGATACTCAAATAGGAGTAAGGCATATGGAATCTTCAACAAGTCAACAATGACTATTGAAGAATCCATGCATGTTGCATTTGATGAATCTCTGTCTTCATCGACTTTAATTCAAGATAATGAAACTGATTCATTACCTTTAAATAAAGTAATTACATCTTTAGAGCAAACCAGCCTTACGGATAAGTCGACCGATAAGGAAGTCAAGTCGACTGCTATAAATCAGTCGACTGATGAACTCGTCAAGGCGACTGATCCTGTTGTGATGTCTCCAACTTTACCAAAATCTTTTATTGAAGTTAGAGATCATCCTCATGACTTAATAATTGGTGACATTTCACATGGTATTCAGACAAGATCACATGTTAACATGTTTTCTCGCACAGCTTTTTTGTCGGATTTTGAGCTGAAGAATATACAAGAAGCTTGTGAGAATGAGTTTTGGATAAATGCCATTCAAGATGAGTTAAACCAATTTATAAGGAATGATGTTTGTGATTTAGTTCCACGACCTCCTGATCATACAATAATTGGTACCAAATGGGTATTCAAGAATAAGTTAGATGAATCAGGACAAGTTGTTAGGAACAAAGCTAGACTAGTTGCTCAAGGGTATAATCAAGAAGAAGGCATAGATTTTGATGAAACATATGCTCTTGTTGCTAGATTAGTATCAATTCGTATCTTATTATCTTTTGCATGTTTTATGAATTTTAAACTCTTCCAAATGGATGTTAAAAGTACTTTTCTTAATGGGTTTATAAAGGAAAATGTTTATGTTAAGCAACCACCAGGTTTCGAACATGAACAATTCCCAAACCACGTTTTTAAATTGAAAAAGGCTTTATACGGTCTTAAACAAGCACCACGTGCTTGGTATGATCGATTGAAGACTTTTCTTTTAGAAACGGGTTTTGAAATAGGTAAAGTAGACACTACCCTGTTTATTAGGAAAATAGACACAGATATCTTGATCATACAAATATATGTAGATGACATAATCTTTGAAACTACTCATAGTAATCTCTGTCAAGAGTTTTCTAACACCATGAAAAACGAGTTTGAGATGAGTCACATGGGTGAACTCAACTATTTCCTTGGACTGCAAATTAAACAGTCACCAAATGGCATATTTATTAATCAAGAAAAATATGCTAAGGAATTACTCAAACGGTTTAACATGGATAGCACAAGTAGTAAGACCACACCTATGGCTACTACCACTACCCTTGACAAAGATGAATTAGGTAAGAGTGTCGATCAAAAACTCTATCCAGGTATGATTGGCTCACTCCTATATATAACTGCTAGTAGACCGGACATTATATTTAGTGTATGTTTGTGTGCTAGATATCAGTCAAGTCCTAAAGAGTCTCACTTAAAAGATGTGAAACGTATTTTAAGATACCTTAAAGGCATGTCTGAATATGGTCTATTTTATCCACACACTGATAACTTTCAACTTTTTTCATATAGTGATGCGGATTTTGCCTGTAGTAAAACTGACCGCAAGAGCACTAGTGGGACATGTCACTTTTTTGGGACATTCACTAGTCTTTTGGTGCAGTAAGAAGCAAAATTCGGTATCACTATCTACTACAGAAGCTGAATATATCGCTACAAGTTTGGTTTGTGCCCAAATTTTGTGGATGAAACGAACCCTATTAGACTATGGTATTTCATTTGAAAAACCTCAATAATGTGTGATAATACCAGTGCCATTAACTTATCTAAAAATCCGGTTCAACACTCACGTACGAAACATATTGATATTCGACATCATTTTCTACGTGATCATGTTTTAAAAGGAGATATTTCTTCAGACTTTATTTCTACTGATAAACAAATTGCTGACATCTTTACTAAACCATGTAAAGAAGACACATTTATCACCTTAAGGAGAGAACTAGGGATTTGTAGTTTTCATGATGTCTCTTGAATTTTTCTCCGGTAAGTCGACTTACAAGTATTATTCAGTCGACTGCCAAGTATCTTTATTTTTCTATGTTTTAGTCTGAGTTTTATGCTCTGGACAGTCGACTGTGCACAGTACCCAGTCGACTGACCAATTGTATTAGTGCTATGTTCGTTTTTTTATTTTGCTCTAGACTAAGTCGATTGCCCTCTAAGACCAGTCGACTGTCGCGAATCAGTTTTCTTCAAATTCGAATTTTGGCACATCATTTGAGGCAACTGTTCACTTTTTTACTATTCTTTGACCATATCTGAGCCGTTGTTATCCCTCTCCTTGATCTCAGCCATACATTCCTGTAACACCCCGAATTCCAAATAAGGACGAATTCGAGATTCCACAGGATCTTTACTTCACTTCGTACAATTTTACAAGAAATTTAAAAACTTTTCATTCACAATACATCAGAGTTCGATTACAACTTGGTTTTTACACAGCGGAAGAATAAAATTTACAATGAAATAAATACAACATCTTTAAACAAAACGGCAACAGCATATCCACTTTATAACTTCTTGAACATCCATTACCTGCAAGTAAGACTGTAGGCACATCAGTCGCTTACAACTGACGAAATGTTATACATGGCTATCCTCTCTATGTCGGGAATTGTATAACTATCTCATTACTTTAACACATCACAGAAAGATTGAATGAATAAAGAACATGTCTACGCTAAACATGTAAGTGTATGCCATGCCTTAATGCCTAATGCACATATTTTATACTAGGATGACACTAATGCATACTTGTTCGGATTCTATGCATCCCATACTACATAGGTCCGAAGGCAAGCGCCTACGTACTCCACAATAAAGGGCTCGATCCCTCGCCATGATAACTACTCGGTAGTAAAACAAGGTTCAGATCATTCCACGAATTTGAATCCCAGCCCCGGAGTCCATCGCTGACTGTTATAACAGATCCCACATCGTGCGAATCATCCCGTAAGTGACCCTCTAACTCGATATACGTATATACATTGGAGACGACAAACAAAACTATCCGTCCGACTACTCAAGATCCCGGAGTCCACCGCTGACCCGTCCTCATAGTCCCGGATTTAAAATATAATAGTCCGTCTCCCACGGAGTAACCTCAGTCCACCAACTTGGTCTATAGCCTCGGAGTCCACCGCCGACTATATAGAGAACCCCACTTACGTTTCCCCAAGTTTACTACATCTTCACCTAAGTGTCTAATTATCCTAGTTCAAGACATAAATAGATTTCCAAGCCAAGAATTAGTCTTATCTCTTACCGGTCTTAATCACCATTACCGAGATAGATCCACAACCCCATCTCATAATTTATATCTCAATTCTTTCATTTCAACATTTGCCGGTAATAAGATTTTACTAACTCAAAACTCAACCATTCATGCATAAGAATTATGGGTACACATACCCTTTATTAGTCATGTCTTAAACCTAAATCATTTCATCATTTTAATTGCTCACAAAAATATGATCAATGTCCATCTTACTCTAATTCATTATTCTTCATTCATAAAATCATCAAAATAATAATTCTTTTCACCAACATAATTTGATCACATGCAAGTCCAATAACCAAGTATAAAAATAAGCCATTCCCATCACAGACAATTATCTCACAATCTTACTTTTCTTTTAATAACACAAATCATGATCTTGAATGATTTAATTTTTTAGGACATAAGCACAATCTTTTTCAAAAGTTACTTTTATTTACTTCAAATTTTAGTCATGTCTTAAAACTAAATCATTTCATCATTTTAATTGCTCACAAAAATATGATCAATGTCCATCTTACTCTAATTCATTATTCTTCATTCATAAAATCATCAAAATAATAATTCTTTTCACCAACATAATTTGATCACATGCAAGTCCAATAACCAAGTATAAAAATAAGTCATTCCCATCACAGACAATTATCTCACAATCTTACTTTTCTTTTAATAACACAAATCATGATCTTGAATGATTTAATTTTTGAGGACATAAGCACAATCTTTTTCAAAAGTTACTTTTATTTACTTCAAATTTCTAAACTACATTTTCAAATAATTCCCTTTCATTTTAGTTGAGTACTAGGATTTTTTCTCAAATTTTCAAATGTATTAGAAGTCATTTAAATCTTTTAAAACCCCAAAAAATAAAAAAACCCGACCTAGACTTCGAACCCGTGAAGCCTCCACGCAGCACCCAACCTTCACCGCACTAACCAAGAATCCATGTGGACTTGTTGTCTCAATTACAAACAGAAACCCTTTTCTCACCTCCCTCGAATCTAGTGTTCTTTTAGGAATTTAACAAAAAAAAGTATTGTGGCCATACTGAGTTTCGAACCCAGACCCAACCAGGAGGCCAGCCATTCGTCAGACCACTAGGCCAACTGCACTAGTCAATACAAAGGTTCTCCCTAGATTTTTATTACAGTTCTTCTGTTATTCAATTTCTTTCCCAAAAGAATGTATTCGATGCTCATTGGTTCTAACTCTCCTATTATACTGAAATGAACTTGTAACAACTAAGATAAAATCTCTACAGTAACCCACATTTTCCCAATCTACATTTCGTGTGGTTTATCTAACTTTTAATGTTTCTTTTTGTTAGAAAACAAATTTTCATCTTTTGATTATTGAAATCAATTTATCTCCCTTATAACCAATTGCATGAGTCTATTAACAAAACTAATCCAAAGTTACTACATTTGCTATCATGAAAATATTTCTAATCTTTTCATACAATCTACTCTTTCCTTTTTCTTCATGTATGGCAAAAATAATTATTTCTTATCTTTTATGATTTACTACTAATTTTTCATCACAAAGGTGTAAAGTAACTACTTTTTATTCAAAAATATAAACTTACCAAACATGATGTTTTATAAGTATTTTAACATAAATCATGGTGTCAACTCTTACAACAAAATCTTCTGTTATTTAATCACACACCTATCATTCATAGCACGTATTTTACCATAAAATTTTCCTACATATCAATATCTTCTCATCAACAAATTCAAAATTGCTAGCATGATTTTCATTCGTAATTTCTTATTGAAATTATACACATAGGTTACTCTATTGTAACCACAAGGTTATACAAACGAAAAAGCATGGTTCAATTTATCAAGTAATTTTTTTCCTTAGTTCTCATGGTATAACAATAACAACATAACTTTTATTTTAACATGAGTCTATTCATTCATACCACATTCTACTCATTTTTAGCATGCGATATACTATATTAGCGAGTAAGAAGATCATCCATTAGCATAATGTCAACATAGCATTTTTCGTTACCATCCATGTCACACACACATTACAATTTTCTCATTAGTTATTTATTAGCATGCATTTGTTCTTTGTAACTAGAAAGAAACAAGATCACCCACCTTATAGAAGCTTGATCAAAAAAAGGAATGCACAATTCTCCTAGCCCCACAAGCACTTCTATCTCATAGCAACCTTCTTCTCCTAGCTATGGCTCCAAGCAAGCACAAACTCTCTTCTCTCTTTCTTTTTCTTTCTCTTTCTTTTTCTTAAGTTTTGGTGTAAGAGAGCGTAGGAATTTGGTGTCCTATTTATAGGATGGAGCTAGGGTGTATTTTGCAAAATTCTCCATCCTAATAACTCCCTCATTTAACACATTGAATTTTATTTTCATAACCTCCCCATTTAAACCCTCCAAATCTTAACCCCCTCATTTAAACCCTCTCTCTCACTCACTCATTACTTAAAAACCCTAAACTCTTTCCTTCCCACTTTCCCTGACGCCAAACATCAGAACAAGCAGCCCAAGGCTACCGTTACACATCTTGTGGGCCTCCACCTATACATCAATCACACATAATATACTATGAATCTGGTAATCTATTCACTATACTAACCTATTCAATACACATACTATCTTATATGTTTTCCAAGCCGAATAACATACAGCCCATTTTATTCAAACCGTGGGCCCCCCTCTCCCAAATTTTACCATATATAATTCCACACTTTATACACCATCAGATTAAGGCCTTATATCATTACCATATATATACTATACTATGTATATATATAAATATATATATATATAAATATATGATACTACTATTATTATAATTTTAATATTGAAAATCACGGGTGTTATACACACTCTGAAATTTATTTTGAAAGCAAATATGCTTAAATATGTTTACCGAAAACACGTGCGTCGCACGTAAAATATGAAAATGCGAAAATTGACTTTATTGATGAAAAATTATTAAATATAATCGAAAGCAATATAAGAAAAATTATATTTACTAATTTAAATATATTTCATGGTGAAATCACTACACGTAGAAAGCACGTGCATTATACGTGCAGAAAATCGAAAAATGCATTTTAATCAAAATAGGGGGAAAATAAATTTTCATTTTATAAAAATAGATTTGAAAAAATAAAATAAATAATTAGAACCCAGAAATTATTACCCGTAGCGGCGGAAAATATGTAATTAATACGTGCATTGAAAACACGTAAAAAGCACGTAAACCCCGGAGATTGAAATATTATATTTTAGTTGACTGAAATCAATACGGAAAATTTATAAATAGTCAGAATCCAAAATATGTAATGAAACACGTTACAAAATATACGTACGTACCACCGAGGGGCAAAATTGCAATTTCCAATTTTGCGGGGTGTTACAATTCCTGTGTAAAAACCCTAAACCTATCCCCTTTCTTTCACTTTTACCTTCTCCTTGTCTACCAGATCTAAAGAAGTTAAGTCGACTGGTGCTGTTGCTGCTGTTGCTGCTGCTGTCGATTTCCAGTCATTCGAAGCTCCAACTCCTCTGATTTCTTGTGGTGTTCAAGTCCACTTGAAGATCTTTTGATTCTTCTAGAGTCTTTTTGTTGGTATACTTCCTTCCTTCTTTTTGTTTATAGTCTTTATTCATGGCTCCAAAGAGGTCTAAAACCTCTCATGTAGAGGGTGAGCAATCTTCCCAAGACTATCTCCAATATCTTAGAAGTCCTGACCTTATTGAAAATGGTACATTATGTGTTCCATTATGATTTTTTCGGGTCGTTTTGTCAATTTTTCGGATCTTGATAGGTTTACTCTCATCCCATTGTTTCAACAATGTGGACTATATTAGTTTTTGTCCTTAGTAAATCAACCCTACTACTACCCTCAACTCATCTATTTGTTTTATACAAATATAAGAGTGGTTCAATCGGATGATGGTAGTGAGATTTTTGTCTATACTTCAGTCAAAAATATAAAGATGAAACTCACCTCCGAAAGAATCAATCTCATTTTGGGTTTGAATGATAAAGGGCTTGATTGAGGAGAAATTGAGATGGATGATGCCACCACCTTATCTAATATTTATTTGCCGAATCATGGGCCTCCTATGTCCAATAGGTCCATTACCCCTGTTGCTAAACTCGTTGCACGCATACTATCATATATTATTCCCAAAACAAGGAGTTATGATCAGTATTCCATGGAGTTGCAACAAGCCGTTTATACAATATTCAGCAAAATTAATATCAATTTGGGTCGTGTCATCTTCTCTGGCTTCATAAGGCTCATACTTCATTTCTTCCTTTTGGTGCCCTTCTTAATCGCATCTTTTGTGCTTATGGCGTTGATATCGATGCTGAGACAAATGTAGTAAAGCACTATGAGTCTTTTGATCGTACAAGTTTAGCACACATGAAGCTTCTCTCTTCTCCACCTAGGTTTCCTTCTAGGACTTCCCCTCCTGTCCCTTTAGCTACTTCAGCCCGTCCGTCTTCAGCCTCTAGTTCCTCTCGTCCTAGAGCAGATTTTGATGATCCTCGCAATATTTATCATGCTGTTAATTACCTCATAGATCGTCAAGATGTTATTGAGACGAATGTCTCTCATCTTACCCACTTGTTCACCACTCAGTTTCCTCCTCCATCTCATGGTGGCCAAGATGAAGATGAAGAAGATTGATGAGCTATTTTTTTTTCTATTTTAATGTATTTTCTACCTTTGTGTAATCTTTTGAACTTTGTCTTTTAAGTATCCATGTATAAACTTTGTTTAGTTTTATTCTATGTCTAAATCTTGGCTTTGTTTGTTATCTTTTGTTCTCTTGCATTACTATATATTTTTTCCCTCCTATTTTTTTTTGTTTTTGTTGATGACAAAGGCGGAAAAAAGGTGCTAGTATATGTAGCATATCTTTGTGTTTGTTATGTGTTGTTTTTGTTTTGAGTAGCATATCTTTGTGCATGTTGAGTAGCATATCTTTGTGCATATTTTTTAAACCTATGCATGTTGTACATTTGATAGGGGAGCATGTGTAATATCTATTTCCATTATTGTAAGCTATTGTGTTGTCATCATCAAAAAGGGGGAGAATGTTGATTCTTGATTTTGATGATTACAACACAATGCAAAGTTTGTTGTGCTATTTCTCATATATTGCAGGTTGTATCAAAGTTTATCTTGTATGATACACAAAGGCCTCAAAGCAAACTGATCAAGCAAGTCACAATGTTCTAAAACTGAAGAATGATCAAGCAAAGCGTCATACAAAGACAATGGCTAAAGCTTCACTCAAGACTCAAGACTCAAGTCAAGACCAAAGCTTCAATGTCTTATATTTTGTGTCCTGTAAAAACAAATGTAATTTTCTCTTTGTTGAGTCTTAGATTGATGTACAGCCTTGTCACACACACACACTCACACATAATGTAACCCCTATTTTTCCAAAAAATGTATTTTCTTTATTTTCTGTATTTAAAATTTTCGCAAATTATTTTTTTCGGTATTTCAAATTTTTGAAAATTAGTTTTCCGCTTTCGAACTATTTTTGTTAAAATGTATTATTGGATCTTATAGTAAAATCTACTTTTGATCAATAATTTTAGCTGTAATTATTTTTCTATGATTTTTATATTGTATGACAATTCTTATTATTGTTATTGTTCTCAGTATTATTATTATTATTGTTATTTTTAATACTGATATTATTATTATTATTATTATTATTATTATTATTGTTGTTGTTGTTGTTTTGTTTTATTATTATTATTATTATTAATATTTTTATAAAATCCTAATTGTATATTTTTATTAGTTATTGTATTATCCTAATACCCTACCCTAATACCCATATAAAACCCAATATCCATTACTCCTACCCTACAACCCGTTATAATCCCCTAACTACCCAAACCCATTTGTAAAATAATCCATTGCCCATTATATGTCATCCAAACCCTACCTTACTCATCTGTTCACCACCTAACTACCCAAACCACCCTGAACCCGAAACCCAACTCACCCCACCCGTTTATACCCTAAAACCTAATACCCATCTACCTATTTATACCCCCTCTCCCTGCATGCATTGCTTCATCTTCCCTTCCCTAATTATCTCTTTCCCCGACCTTTCCCATCCTCCCGTTCATCCTCCTAGCCCCTGCACCCTCCTCTGCCTCTCCCATACCGCCTGCTCATCCCTCTCCCGAACCCATCTCTCTACCATCCATCGTCTCCCTCCCTCTCCTCCCGGTCGCGCAGCGGCAGCAGCAAGCCAGCATCGCGACCCTCCCGGTGCAGCGCTGCACACCTGGGTTTCTCCGGACTGCAGCAACAACAGTCGACATCTTGGGCGACAGTAGCGCGCCACCCCGCACTCTCCTGTGTGTCTCTCCCCGGTGAGCTGCAACAGAGCAGCATCCCGCTGTCAGCCCCGTGGCTGCCATCCTACTGCGCCACGCTGAGCGCACCGCCGTCGTCGACTGCCCCTCCGGTGCCGCCCCCTATCGCGCCTCGACAGCAGTCGCTCACCACTTAGTCGCAGTGCAGTCCTCCCTCATGATCTGTTTGTTGTGGGATAGATCACCTTTGATCGTGGGTCATCCGATCAATTAGATCATCACGATCTTGATCATCTGATCATCATCATCTAGTGGATCTTGGTCATTCGATCTTGATCTTGATCTTCTCTTGGATCTAGCCATTGGATCCCTTGATCTTCATCAGTCTTGATCTCAGCCGTTCATTTGATCTGATCTTGATCATCCTCTTGATCATCGAGATTCGTGCTTGTGTTCGTGATTGGTTCGTGATCCGTTCGCTGTGTTCGTGCCCCGGGATCCGTTCCCGTTATTCTTGCTCTTGTGTTGTTCTCGTCGTCTCTTAGGCAAGTAACTTGTACTCAAATTTCTTTGTATATTACAAGTCAAAAATACCGCTTGTAGTGTAGTTGGGTCCTAGAGACAACTCGTGTGTGTGATGTAGGTTTGATGAGTATCGTCTCTATAGTGTTTTGACCATAGTTGCCTCACGATACAATATTGACATGAAACAACTTAGGTTTTGCCCGTTCTTGATTTGATCATGTATGTGGGACTTCTTGTGAGAATTTGGGTATTTGTTGAGAACCATGTGATAGACTTGTTTTAGATATGTTAATTACCCTATTTCATGATGTTTGAACACTTGGTAAACTCTATTTCATGTTTGGTTGTGTTTGGATCAAGTTTCGTTGGATCTATGTTGATTTTGATTTTTGAGAAAATTCTGTATTTTGCCGATAATATATCTTGATCAGTAATTTAGACCATATTAAGGCCAGAATCTTAATTTCAGTATAAAACATGAATTGTAGATAAATTCGTCTTCTTTCCAACCCCTCTGACCTTGCTTGATTTAGTTTTCGTATGTGTGAGATATGACTATTTTGCTACAGAGGTGTAGACCTTTTCCACATTTCATTTCTTGGTGATTTTGATGACTAAATTATTTTGATTCTTGTGCTACATATATTATTTTGATCCAAAACTTTGGTCAGTATTTCTTTATCTAGTTAGGGATTACCCAGAATTTTGGTGGATTTTATCGACGAGTTTTATATGTCGTTTCATGCTTGTTTATAAAGACTGTACTCGATGTATTTTACTCGTTGTTCTGTAAAGAGTCGTATTTTCACCCTGATTCCTTTTACTATATGAAAAATAATTGTGAAATATAAAAGTTAGTTTCTATTATCTATTTTCATCTCCCTTTGGCGGATTTGGATTTCGTTTCACGTTTTGAGAGATATTACAGTTTTTGTACAGCTGTGTTGGAAATTCCAGATTTGCCAAACTATCGTATCTTTATGATTTCTGATTTTTGATGGCTAAACTAATTTTACTGGAAAATGTTGAAACTTTATATTCTGATACTAGATATATAGAGGAATACCCCAGATTTTTAATGGATTTGTTCGAGGAGTTTTCATGCTATTTTCCTGCTCTTGAATTCATTTTTCTGATTTCTGGCTGAACGTGTTTTCTGTATTCAAATCAGTTTTTGAGCTATGTTTTTGTGAATTAACACATGACTTAATTAAACTCGCTCAATTTGGTTGGGATTTTATTTTCTAGACGTTTCGACGGATTCAGATTTGCATGTTTGTAACACTGGGAATCACTGTTTTACTGCAGTGTGGTCTTGCTGTCCTGAACTTGAGATTTGGTTATTTTATTCTTTTATGAGATATCTTGCACTCGTACATGTTTATCTTGCAACTTGAACTTGTTACATGACCATGCCACATTATTCTTGATATATTTTGCATACCTACTGCTTGTTTGACATTAATTATAAAATAACTGTAATGCCCCGATTTTCATTTAATGAAAATTATTTATTTTGCACGTAGTGTGCACGTGGAATATTTTTTTTTGTAATTATTTTCATTATGATGAGTATAGATATTTATATATGTGTTCTTTAATTATTTTTGTATAAAGTCCTTTTTCAAATAGACAAAAGCCTTTCTTTTTAAAGCCCAAATTAATTTTATTTATTATCTTTTTATAATTATTATTTTGACCCATAAACTAAAGCCCATGAGCTATTTTTATTTTTAATACAACTTGTAATGTAGAACACATTTTAAAGATTATTTTTATGTAAAATATAATGTACAATTTTTAAATGGGGACAAATGCATGCACGTGCATTGCACGTACACGTGCAATTTGCACCACACAAAGCATGGCCGGTTTTGATCTTTTGGATGGAAATGGAAATTTCAAGTGGAGTCATGGGTGGCGGTTACTTGATGATGGTTGGTTATTGTAACTCCTCCTTGAATCCTAGACTTTTGTTTCTAACTCCTAAGTTAATCCTAGCCTTCCATTTTCCTAAATTTTTAGTATAAATACCCCCCCCCCCCCCCCAGCCTAGTTATTTTGTACTTATTATTCCTCCAAACCTATAGTTTAAAATACATTGCTAGTAGTTTAGTAAGTGAGTTAAAAGATTGAGATTGTGTGGGGAGTTTTTTTGCTTGCATCACAAAGGGGAGAGGCCGGCATCAAAGAGAAGGCTCGGGCTTGGCATTCTTGGAGCTTGTGTGTGCGTCGACGAGGAGGAGGATCGCTCTTTTGGCAAGGACATTTGTTTAGGAGGTGTTGATAATTGTACTTCTCTCCAAATAAGGTGGGTAATTTTCCGTATTTCTAATTAGGAAGCATGCTAGATTTGAATTGAAAGAATGATGCATGAAAAAGATTAATAAGAGTACATTTTAATTGGAAAAAATGACTTATTAATTGATTGAAATGTTGATATGCAAATTGTATGTGGTTCTATCATTAAATTTAAGTTGTGAATAAATCTCTACTATTATAATGGGAGAAGGGGTTAGTGTCACCGGCTGTCATTTTGAAGCCAACACGTGCAGCGCACGTGTTGGCAAAATGACTCACTTTGGTAAATATTTTCGAAAGTGGACCAGTTTGGTAAATATTTCAAAAGTAGATCAGTTTGGTAATTATTTTTTTATCCTTCTCATTTGGTCAATATTTCCGAAAGTGGATCAGTTTGGAAATTATTTTCTTTTTATCCTTTTCATTATCCTTTCAATTTTTTCCACGTGCACGTGTGCACGTGTATAATACTAGTTGATTATAGCCATGGATTGATGAAGAAAACTTCATTATTAACATCAAGAACTATATGCAAAAGTTAGTAGATTGACAATGTTACTTTATGTGCTTAAATGGACTTTTGTGATAATGTTGTAATGAATGAATTAAGATATAGTTTGTATGTTTGGGAAATGATTAAAAACAGAGAATTGATATGAAGATTGCTAATAAAGAGATTAGTGATGTTAAACTTGATAAGAAATGTCGAAAAAGAAATGTGGTAGTGGTAGTTTATAATCCGAATTAATTGTATGAAAAATATGTGTTAATTATTGAAAAAATTATTTTTAATATACTGGAGTATAATTTATTAAGGGAATAGTCAATCTGGAAATTTACAGCAAATTTAGTAAAAGTAAAATTAAATGAGAGCTTATTGAACATCGAAATGTTTTACTAAACAGAGAGAATCGATTTAATTAGATTACGGGTTGAACTATGACAACCTGAGCGCATAGCTCAAGTGGTCGGGATGCTCTTAATTGCTACAGTGGGTTCGGTGTCTCATGAGTTGCTGGTTCGAATCCCCTTACCACCATACTTTTGTTTTGTATTTTTGAAAAGTAAAGTAACTACAGCCGAGAGCATTTAATGCTCTCAGCGCCCTTCTATAACGCCTAGCGCGTTTGGCCTAGTGGTCTGTGCCTTCGGTTGGTTTCCCTGTGGTTGTGGGTTCGATCCTTGGCTTCGGTCTGTGTTTAAGTGTGGGAAAAAATATTTTTTTGTGGGTGTTTTTGATGATTAAAAATTATGAAAAAAATATAATTATTATCCTAAAAATATGTGGGACTTATGAAAAATAATTTGAGAATTATTTACATGAAATAGAGTATGTTTTGAGAACAAATGTATGAGTAAAACTATGGTTCTACATTTATATTTTGGTGGAAATTATAATTTGCAAAAGAACTTGAAATGAAGTGTTAGAAAAACAATATAGCAAAGATAGAAATTATATGTAATAATGTGATGTGAATTATTCTCATTGGAGAATAGTGTGAAAATTATGAAGTGTGAATATCCATTTTGACCATATAATTAGTGATGTGATTTTTAATGTGGAAATGATATTTGATGAAATACATAAGGAATAATTGAATTCCATATATGGCTATGGACTCATGAATGAATTAGAAATCATATTATTGGAAAAGAGAATGTTATTGAGTATGGAAACTCAAACATATTGAATTGTGAATTGAAATTGAGAATTAGAGGGTAGTCAAACTCACACCGGCAAGTGAAATTGATGAATAATTATGATTATTGAAATTGAAAAGACCAGGTTGGGTCATTGTGAAATGAAAGTAATAAGACCGGCAGTAGTGAGAGGACTAACTCTAAAAGATTGGTTTTGTTCATGATTTTATAAAAATTAGTACATAGTGCAGAGGTGATGAAAGTGAGAGAAAAACACAAGTATGAGAGTTAGAGTTTACGGTGCGGGTGTGAGCCACAGAATGCATGCTTGATGAGTCAAGACATGGCGTGGGCACTACTCAGTAATGATCGGACTTTAGCAACACTTGTGGGATGTTTGGTAACTGCAAGAGGATCGTGTGTCAGTGAGGAGGCTGAATTGCCACAGAATGCATGCTTAATGAGTCAAGACATGGAGTGAGATTTCCTTCCAGGGTCCGGTACACGTGCTTGTACTCATAGATCATCTAAGATACTTACCGTAGTTACTGTAATAGATTAAGTCATGACGAGGGATCGAACCCTACAAAGATGAAGAACGAATAAGAGGCTTGCCCTCGGACCTATGTAGTATGGGATGCATAGAATCCGAACAAGTGTGCATTAGTGTCATATAATAATGAATAATTGCATTAAGGACTAAGTGCACAATCACAACACGACATCATTAGGGTATTCCCTTTAGTTTGATATGTGACAAGTTTGTGTTTGTTAAATATGGAAAATCAGTTATACTATTTCCGGCATAGAAAGGATGGCCGTGTATAATGTTCGTCAGTTGAATAAACTGACGTACCCACAGTTTTATATGCAGGGTAAAGGACATGGTAAAGGTTAAAGAGGAACAGATGCTTAGAGATTATTCAATGTTGTTGTACATTTATTTAAATGTTGTAAATTTACTTCGGCTGTGCAATGTAAAGAGTAAAGTTTTTCATGTAACTCTGATGTAAAGTGAAAAGTTCAAATTTCCTTGTAAAATTATACTAAATGAAGTGTAAAGATCCTGTGGAATCTCGAATTCAGTATATTTTGGAATTCGGGGCATTACAATAACCAAGCCAGAGTTTAAGGGAAAGATTTAATAGTGGATAATTCAAAAACGTGTACCCGGAAGGGGGCTCGTGTTTCCCATATTTGGAATTTTGTATATGATTTGGATAATTTGAAATTTGGTATATGATTTGGATAATTTGGAATTTGGTATATGATTTGGTTAATTTGGAATTTGGAATTTGGTATGTGATTTGGATTACTTGTCCCTGAGTACACTGCCCTCTATGGTCCATTATGAAATCTAAAGCGAAACGGTTTGTTGTAGTAACCATGCAAGGTGGGCTGCATGAAGTGGTACCTAGATAGTAATCACTACAAGACTGGAACATGATACTTAAACATGATACATGCTTGCTTGACACTTGACTACATGATACATGAGACTTGTTTAAATGAGACTTGAAATTTGACACTTGATTAATGTCATTTACACTTGTTCACCTTACCATGCTAGTTGTTAAACTTGATATCATGTCTATTCCATGTTATTAGTTAGTTTTCCCCGTGTACTTGAATCATGCATTACAAGCGGCCCGTAACTTGCAATGGACGGGTACTTGTTTTCTTTTTCCCTCTTCCCTGCAATTGTTGGATTGCTGATTATGGAGAACAGGTTCCAGACGGTATTGGTGACATGAAGTTTTAGTGCTGGATCTTGTTATTATTACTTTTGTAGTTGCTTGAACAATATTGAATTTTGATACCTGGATTTATTTTTGTATTTGGGCAATGTGACCCAGGATTATTTGTGTCATTCACATCATGACTATTTGAGATTAATATATTTTATTTCAAGTATTCTTATTGGTATTTGATTCATATGTGCATGTTGGTTGATACTTTTCTGGCTTCCGACTCTGATTATATTGTGATATGTTGTAAAGATTCCTAAACAGCTTATGGATGATGAAAATCATTCGCTGGGCCAATGTTACGTGCTCGTACCCGTATTTTTGGGAATTGGGGCGTGACACATAATTTTATAACTGTGTGTTTTTACAAAATCTAAAGGTCGAAACAGCTTGAACTAGATCAGCTGTTGAGTACCAGTCGACTACCGTTAAAGACCATTCGACTGAATCTGTACAAAACTGTCTGATCTTCTTCAAACTCTGACCAATCGACTCATAACGGAACCCAGTCGACTGTTCAAGTCGTTTCGACAGTTTACTGATTTCAAAACTTGATGGTACAACTGTTTTGTCAATGTCCAGTGATTCTAACTCTATAAATAGAGTGTAGAAATCACTTGAAAAGGTTACACTCTCTTTTTGATAAGCTTTCAAGTCCTTATTTTCAAAAAGAGAGCAAGAGTTCAAAAGCTTTCAAATTCTCTAAGTCTTGGTTCTCTGATTTCAGTCCAGCATAACATCGAATTCGTTTTGGACTAATTTCAGAAGTTGACCGAATAGCCACTTGCAAAATCACAAACACTACAAGGCTATAGGTTGATTGTAAACATCTTTATTGTTTTCTTTTACTATCGGTTGTGAGAGTGGTTCCTCTCGGTTGGAGAGTATGACTCTAGGGTGTAGAGTCAGTTTTTCACTCTTGGTAGAAGAGTGGGTTTGCTCTCTCTAGTGCTGAGAGAGGACTACGGGTTGGACAAGGTTGTTGTCTAACGCCGTAGGGTATTCTTGTAAATTTTCAAGAATAGTGGAAAATCTCAAGTGGGTTGCTTGGGGACTGGATGTAGGTCGGGAGGACCGAACCAGGATACATCGTGTGTACTCTGTGATTGGTTTCTCTGTGGTTGTATCTCTTTGAACTCTTTTCAATACTTGCATTTCAGTTTACTCGAAATCTTTCTGGTAAGTCGACTGGATCTCCATCCTAAGTCGACTGATCAGACTGGTATAACAATCGTCTTAAAAGCTCTTCTGGCAAGTCGACTGTCTCTCCTATTTAAGTCGACTTATCAGACCAGTCTAAAAATACTCTTCTACTCTGACACCCCAATCGACTGATATCTCATTTACAGTCGATTGGACAAGAAAAAAACTTTCAATTCCGCAATTATTTTTATACAACACTATTCACCCCCCCTCTAGTGTTTCTTGCCTTGCCTACAGGATCCAACATCGTCGAGCCTCCTCGACTTCAACCACCACCATGACACATGTTAACCTTTCGAAGTCCTCCTGGACAACATGTGCCGAGCATTCTTGCCACCGACATCAAAACGCAATAAAATGCATTGACTGGTCAACGATCAAACGCTGCCACGTGTTGCCCTCTCGAAGTCCTCCTCGACTTCGGCAACATGTGCCGAGCATTCTTGCCACCGACGTCAAAACGCAAGAAAATGTGTTGACTGGTCAAACGGTCAACGATGCAATGTGTCGCTTCCTCGAAGTTCTGATGAACTTCGGCAGTTCTCGTTGAGCCTCCTCGACTTCGACCGCCACCACGACACATGTCAGCCTCTCGAAGTCCTCCTGGACTTCAGCAACATGTGCCGAGCATTCTTGACACCGACATCAAAATGCAAGAAAATGCCTTGACTAGTCAACGGTCAGATGGTCAACGATGCCATGTGTCGCTTCCTCGAAGTCCCAATGAACTTCGGCAGCTCTCGTCGAGCCACCTTGACTTCTACCTCTACCACGACACGTGTCAGTCTTTCGAAGTCCTCCTGGACTTCGGCAACATGTGCCGAGCATTCTTGACACCGACATCAAAATGCATGAAAATGGCTTGACTCGTTAACGGTCAGATGGTCAATGATGCCATGTGTTGCTTCCTCGAAGTCCCGATGAACTTCGGCAACTCTCGTCGAGCCTCCTCGACTTCGACCACCACGCGACATGTGTAAGCCTCTCGAAGTCCTCCTGGACTTCGGCAACATGTGCTGAGCATTCTTGCTACCAACATCAAAACTCAAGAAAATGTGTTGACTTGTCAACGGTCAATGGTCAAACACTACCACGTGTCGCCCTCTCAAAGTCCTCCTCGACTTCGGCAATATGTGCCGAGCATTCTTGCCACCGCCGTCAAAACGTAAGAAAATTCGTTGACTATTCAAACGGTCAATGGTCAACGATGCCATGTATCGCCTCCTCGAAGTCCCGATGAACTTCGGCAGCTCTCGTCAAGCCTCCTCGACTTCGACCGCCACTGTAACATCCCGAATTCCAAATAAGACTGAATTCGAAGTTCCACAGGATCATTACACTTCACTTCGTACAATTTTACAAGGAATTAAAAACTTTTATACAATAATGATTACATCAACGCAGCGGAATTATAAATTACAACATGATACATGAATTAAATAACAACTTGAACTTTTCTTTATGCAGCATTCATTCTTTAGTCTTGTCATTCACTTTATCCTGCATAGGAACTGTGTGCACGTCATTTACATACAACTGACGCTAGGATATAATACATTAATTTCTCTTACTTGGAAAGCACACACTTGTCACAAACAAAGCTAAGGGAAACTATCTTATTGATGTCGTGTGTGAATGTGCACTTAGTCCTTAATGCAGTTATCTCTAATATTATAATGGGAGAAGACCTTAGTGTCACTTGTAAATTTGTAAATCTACCAACATGTGCAATACACATGCATAACTATTAAAAAGGATGTCTTAGGTTCAACCCCACACTACATCTAAATTTTTACTGTAAAAAAACTATATTTATTAAGACGTGCATCACACGTGTAAATTATTAGTTTATATTTATTGACACTAATGTGCACTTGTTCGGATTCTATGCATCCCATACTACATAGGTCCGAGGGCAAGCCCTTAATCATTCTTCATGTTGTAGGGTTCATTCCCTCGCCATGAGTTAAACTACTACGGTAACTACGGTAAGTATCCTAGATGTTTTATGAGTTACGAGCCCATGTCCGAACAGCCTGGAGGGAATCCTACGTCATGATATGACGCATCATGTAGGCAGCCTATGGACAATCCACCTCCGTCATGGGACAATGGCACTATGTTGTCACCAAACACCCTACAAGCATCGTCACGGTCCCGATAATTCCGGAGATGTATTCACGTCATGACATGATGCATCATGTAGAAAGCATGGGAACACTCTCACACCGTAGATCCGAGGCCCTCATACTTGTGTTTTTCTCTTACTTTCATCACATCTCCACTGTGTTTCTAATCCATAGATAATTGAATCATGAATAAAATTATTCCTCTAGAATTAGCGTTACCTCTACATCAGTCTTTAAGCATCAATTATTTACCATGACCCAATCTTGGTCTTTTATCATCGCATTTCTCTTTCAAAAATTTCATTTATGCCGATGTAAGGACTTAGCTAAACTCTAGTGTCAAACTCGTTTCATGTTCATCAAAGAGAGTTCATATTCATAAATTTCATATTTCATCAACTTTCTTTTACTTTATATTCCATGCACAATTTGCATAATTTAAACAATAATCTCATATGTAATCTTACTCAATTCTTTACATGTCAAAAATCTCATTTTGGAACTCTACACAAAATTTCTCTATATTAAAAAATGTTTGTTGTCTTTAATTACAAAAAAAAATCATATTCTAAGGAACTTTATTAGTTCCTTCTTCTCAAAAATTGCTTCTAATTCTCATTATAATAAGCCATATATTGTAGAAATAATTTTCATGAAGTCTAGGTATTTTGAGAAGAATTCTAATATTTTTTTCTCAATTTTTAAACACTTAAAAACTACTTTAAATATCACAATAGAAGAAAAAAAATCACAATTCCAAAAAAATGGCCAAAGGCCAGATTCAAACTCAGGCCGAAACCCCCAACCAATGAACAGTAACCGACCCAAATCGCACCCGTCGACCAGTAAGGCCAGAGTGACTAACCATCTTACAGAGAACTTAATTTATACTTAAGGTTTGGCTTTCGGATTTAAATAAAAATCAAATTTTCAAGACCCAATGCTCCGCTCAGTTACAGTAACACACCCTAAAGTGCACCCGAAGACCAGTAGGTCTAAGTGACTAACCGGTATAAGAATTGATTAAAATGTTTTTGTATAAACTGCACTGAAACTAGTTCTTCTTTAAGCAAACTCGGTTTTTCTCACTTTATTTGTACTCGTAAAATCTAGATCTTTTCCAGAATATTATTTCTTTGAAAAACAGTAACTTATATTTTATTAGATTGTCAAAAATCTCATTTTTACACATAGTAGACTATTTTTCTTTAGTTCTTTGAAGAAGTGGATCATGAATACATTTTCGACATAGAAAGAATTTCTTTTTGGATGAATCTTTTATCAATAAATTCCCCTTTCATTCATAATGTGTTCATACAATTTTTTTCCATTCTTTAACAAAATCAAGTTCTTAAATTAGTCCTATTTTTACAAAACTAATCTTTTTCTTATGTTTCAAGGAGACATCATAGATGACAATCTAGTGAATATGATATTATTCATAAATGCAATTTAAAACACACTTATTGCAACTAATCAATTTATCCCCAATCCCTAGATATTATTTTGCATTCTACAATTCATTCATAAGAGCAATTTTTCACATATTGCATTCTACAACTCATTCATAGCAAAATTTCATATAATCATGTTTCATCAATTCATATATATTCTAGCATGCAAATATATTAACAAAGCATCATAACAAATCTTAATTAACACATTTCAATTTCATTTCACTAACTTTTCATATAGTTAAACTAGAGTTTCTTTTCTTACTAGTCTCTTCAAACAAGTATAAAGCAACTTTTTCCTACTTGTTTCTAACATATTCACAATTTAAAATCCAAGCATGGTATCTATATTAGAAGTTTGAGAAATTGTCCATCTTAATGAAGAAACAAATTGAAACTTCTAAGAAACTCCTTGAACGCACGAATGGCTCCCTTCTCCTCCTAGTTTGTGCCACGAACTTGAGCCTTCTCCTCCTTGCTAGTGTGAAACCCGAGCTCCTCTTCTCTTGATGTATGGTCGGCCTCCAATATTGCAAGAGCACACAAACACACAATCTCTCAATCTTTTACTCACACAACTCTTTCTTTTCCTCACAATTTGTTTCTTTTCTTTTCTTTTCTCTTATGAATATTTCTAGTGCAAGTCAAGAAGAAGATAAGGGGGGTATTTATACACAACTCAAGCTCAAATGGAGGGTTGAGATGAATTTAGATGAGAGGCTACGATGCATTTGGGAGTTAGGAGAACTACCCATGATCAAATAACCACTCCTTCACTCCTTCACTCTCCCCATCTCTCCAAGCTATGGGCCGGCCAAGTCTTCTATACCAAATTGCACGTGCATGTGCAATGCACGTGTCACACTATGCATATTACAAATTTGTTTGTACATTTAATTGTTAAATTAATCAGCTACTTGATCAAGTCTACACTACAAGTTGTATTATTTATTATTAAGATTAACTAGTGGGCCAATTAGGTGGGCTAAAGACCATGGGCTCTCTAATTAAATTAATTAATTTATTTAAGTGGGCTAGAATAAGACTATTAGGCCTAGAGATTAAAATAGGCTTTAGTTTAAAAGAGAAGAAATGTTTATTCATCAAATGAGAATACTTTTTAAAGCTAAAATACACAAATTAAATTGCACGTGCAAGACACGTGAAAATAAAGTAAATTTGTTATATTTATTATTTGAGAAATTCAAGATGTTACAGCCACCACGGCACGTGTCAGCCTCTCGAAGTCCTCCTGGACTTCGAAACATGTGCTTAGCATTCTTGCCACCAACGTCAAAACTCAAGAAAATGTGTTGGCTGATCAACGGTCAACGGTCAAACGCTGCCACGTGTCGCCCTCTCGGTGTCCTCCTCAAATTTGGCAACATGAGCCGAGCATTCTTGCCATCGACGTCAAAACGCAAGAAAATGCATTGACTGGTCAAATGGTCAACGGTCAATGGCACCATGTGTCGCCTCCTCGAAGTCCCGATGAACTTCGGCAGCTCTCGTCGAGCCTCCTCAACTTTGACCGCAACCACGACACATGTCAGCCTCTCGAAGTCCTCCTGGACTTCGGCAACATGTGCCGAGCATTCTTGCCACCGACGTCAAAATACAAGAAAATGCGTTGACTGGTCAACGGTCAACGGTCAAACGCTGCCACGTGTTGCCCTCTCAAAGTCCTCCTCAACTTCGACAACATGTGCCGAGCATTCTTGCCACTGACGTCAAAACGTAAGAAAATGTGTTGACTGGTCAAACAGTCAACGGTCAACTACGCCATGTGTCGCTTCCTCGAAGTTCCGATGAACTTCGAAAGCTCTCGTCGAGCCTCCTCGACTTCGACAACCACCACGACACGTGTTAGCCTCTCGAAGTCCTCCTGGACTTCGGCAACATGTGCCGAACATTCTTCACACCGACGTCAAAATGCAAGAAAATGCCTTGACTGGTCAACGATCAGATGGTGAACTCTTCACGTGTCGCTTCCTCGGAGTCCCGATGAACTTCGGCAGCTCTCGTCGAGCCTCCTCGACTTTGGCCGCCACCACGACACATGTCAGCCACTCGAAGTCCTTCTGGACTTCGGCAACATGTGCCGAGCATTCTTGCCACTGACGTCAAAACTCAAGAAAATGCGTTGGCTGGTCAACGGTCAACGGTCAAATGCTGCCACATGTTGCCCTCTCGAAATCCTCCTCGACTTCGGCAACATGTGTCGAGCATTCTTGCCACCGACGTCAAAATACAAGAAACTGCGTTAAATGATCAAACGGTCAGACGGTCAACTCTCCAAGTGTCGCTTCCTCGAAGTCCCGATAACTTCGGCAGCTCTCGTCAAGCCTCCTCGACTTTGGGTGCCACCACGACACGTGTCAGTCTCTTGAAGTCCTCGTGGACTTCGGCAACATGTGCCGATCATTCTTGCCACCGACGTCAAAACGCAAGAAAATGTGTTGACTAGTCAATGGCCAACGATCAAATACTGCCACGTGTCGCCTTATCGAAGTCCTTCTCGACTTCGGCTACATGTGCCGAGCATTCTTGCCACCGACATCAAAATGCAAGAAAATGTGTTGACAGGACAACGGTCAAATGGTCAACGCTGCCACGTGTCGCCCTCTCGAAGTCCTCCTCGAGTTTGGCAACATGTGCCGAGAATTCTTGCCACTGACGTCAAAATGCAAGAAACGGTGTTTACTGGTCAACGATCAACGGTCAACGCTGCCACGTGTTGCCCTCTCGAAGTCCTCCTCAACTTCGGTAACATGTGTCAAGCATTCTTGCCACCGACGTCAGGTCGCAAGAAAATGCGTTGACTAGTCAACGGTCAATGGTCAACGCTGCCACGTGTAATACCTTAAACTTTTTTTTATGAAATATTATTTTCACGTATTGTGCACGTGCAGATTTCATGTGTTTGTTATTTATTTATTTCCATATATAATTTTGTATGAACAATTTCTCTCCTAAAAAGCTTATTTTCTAAAAAAGCCTAAAACACTATTTTTATTTTGTTAGCCCACTTTAATAATTCTTTATTTTTTTTATTATTGTTTTGGCCCACAAGCCTAAGCCCACTATTTATAAAGCCCACCAATTTAATAAATTAATTAAATGGCCACACTTTTCATGTAGAGACAAAATGTGAACATTTTGATTTATTAAAATTGTACTACTTTAAATATGGGTACTAGGTGGCACGTGCATGCACGTAGTGTGCAATGCACACTTTTTGGGCTAGATGGATCAAGAGAGAGGGAGAGATGGGAGTAGTGGTGAGGTGGTTTCTCAAGTCATGGGTGGTTATGGCAACTTCCAAACTCATCCTAGCCTTTAATCCCTAACTAGTTGATCTAATCCTGGCCATTCAATCCACCCAAAATTATGTATAAATACCCCATAGTTCTTCTCATTTTTACATTAGAAAATTGATTAAAGAGAGAAAAGAATTAGAGTGAGAAAATATGGAGAGTTTGGGGAGAAAAAGATTGAGGAGATTCTTGGGTGTGGGCGCTCATCCAAAAGAAGGCCGGAATTGCACTAGGAGAGGAGGAGAAGGATCTATTCGTGCATTCTAGGAGTTCTATGAGCTTTCTATTCGTTTTTCTTCAAAAAGATGGGTGTTTCTCATGACTTTTAATTTAGATACCATGCTAGGTTTTGTGCTAAATTATGTAAGAATAAACAAGTGAAAATATTGCTCCTCGTTAATACTATGATTAAAATGAAAATGGAACACAAGTGAATTGCATGAAATGAATGGGTGAACTTGATTGAATGATATGATAGATGTTATTATATTTTGATTTAATCTAACATGCAAAATTGGAATAAATGTTTATTTCTGTAGAAAAATGATGATTATGGGAAAAGTACTGTTTTAGAAGTCGTGTTTGTGTGGAAAATACTAATCGTAAGAATCTCTACATTATTTAGTAAACTATGCATGTTGTGAGGGTCATTAAATAAAGTTGTATGTTAATATGGTAGCCTAAACTAAAATTTTGTGTGCTAATCGAAAGGAAAGAAGAAACGATTCCTTATTTCAAATTTTATTGCTGACCAGTCGACCGAATAGACATAAGTAGTCGACTGACCTGAACTTTAAATTCTTCGAGTTTGAAACCCTGCAGAACAGTCGACTGGTCTGAGTAACAGTAGACTGCCCCGCACTTGTATTTTCGAGTTTAAAACCCTACAGAACAGCCGACTGGTCTGAGTAACAGTCGACTGCCCTTCATCTTTTTCGAGTTTTTAAATCTTTTCAGAACAGCCGACTGATCATGTTTAGCAGTCGACTATCCCAACCATTTTCTTGAGTATTTTAATCTTTTGCTGAACAGTCGACCGGCTATGTTTGAGAGTCGACTGTCCATACCTTTTTAACATCTCGAATCTCTAAATTTGCTTCATGATAAAAATGAATATATATACTGTTTGAAAGAGAATTGATAATGGAATGAATGAAGATTGGATGTAATAAATGAGAAAAGTGAATTTTATTGTCTTTGCATGAAATTGTCCCTGAAGTGAAGTGAAATATTCTGTTGAATTTATGAGATGTTTTACGATTATGAATGCTATGAACATGAAAAGGAAAATCTGCTGTTAATCATGAAAAATGAACTTATGAGCTTGAAAGGCTCAATTCTTGTGTAATTGTGAATTGAAATTGAGAACTAGAGCGTAGCTAAGCCTCATACCGGCATCGGAAAGAAATGAATTTGAAATGAAATTTGAATAGAAAAGACCAAGGTTTGGGTCATGCGGAATAAATGGTTAAGACCGGTATAGTGGAAAGGCTAACTCCAGAGAATTGATTTTTATTCATGATTCTAATAACTAAGGACTAGATACATAGTGAAGATGTGATGAAAGTAAGAGAAAAACACGAGTATGAGGGCCATCGAATTGGCGGTGTGAGAGTGATTCACAGACTGCCTGCTTGATGCGTCATGACATGGCGTGAGCACTACTCCAGAATTATCGTCCCGGTGGCGACACTTGTGGGGTGTTTTGGTGACTGCGGGTGGTGCCATTATTCCATGGCGGAGGCTGAATTGTCCATAGTCTGCCTGCTTGATGCGTCATGTCAGTGCGTGGGATTCTCCTCCAGACTGCCTGGACATGGGCTCATAGATCATAGAACATCTAAGATACTTATCGTAGTTACCGTAGTAGTTTAAGTCATGGCGAGGGATTGAACCCTATAAGATGAAGTACGATTAAGGGCTTGCCCTCGGACCTATGTAGTATGGAATGCATAGAATCCGAACAAGTGCGCATTAGTGTCATATAACATAATAACTGCATTAAGGACTTAGTGCACAATCACAACACGACATCAATAGGATAGTCCCTTTAGTTTTGTTTGTGAACAAGTTTGTGGTTGTTAAGAAATGAGAATCGTTATACTGTTTCCGGCATAGAGAGGATGACCGTGTATAATATTTCGTCAGTTGAATGAACTGACGTGCCCACAGTTTTATATGCAGGGTAAAGATGCTTGACAATTGATGTATACATGCTGCGCAAGATTGGTTTAAATGTTGTTCATGTAATTCATTGTAAAACGGCTTCCGCTGTGATAATGAAAAAGTGAAATGTATCTCTGATGTAAGAAAAGTTTTTTATTTCCTTGTAAAATTGTACGAAAGAAGTGTAAAGATCATGTGGAACTCGAATTCAGTTGTATTTTGGAATTCGGGGTGTTACACCACGTGTCGCCCTCTCGAGGTCCTCCTCAACTTCGGCAATGTGGGCCGAGCATTCTTGCCACCGACGTCAAAATGCAAGAAAATGCGTTGACTGGTCAATGGTCAATGCTGCCACGTGTTGCTCCCTCGAGGTCCCAATGAACTTCAGCATCTCTCGTCGAGCCCCCTCGACTTCGACCCCCACCACGATGTGTGTCGACCTGTCGAGATACCCAAGGGGTTCGACAACTTATGCTGAGCGCT
The DNA here is from genome assembly GCA_017893485.1 of Hemerocallis citrina. Lineage (NCBI taxonomy): Eukaryota > Viridiplantae > Streptophyta > Magnoliopsida > Asparagales > Asphodelaceae > Hemerocallis > Hemerocallis citrina. Next base: position 113,159,951 of record CM030366.1, on the reverse strand, counting down.
TTTGCCATTAACCCCCGTGTGAGGGAAAAGCGCTTGTCTCACGATGCGCGCCCCCGATCATAGCGTCCAAATGCCGCCACGTCGACGAATCCCTATTCAGTCGTCTGATCGTTTGAAAAATCGCGCTAGAGGTTTGATCAACGCTTCAGATTGTGCCACATCGATAATTAATCGATTAATTCTTTTCTTTATTTATTAATTCAAACTAATTATTTAAAAATTGCAAAAAATAATTTAAAATTCAAGATAATTAATTAAAAATTTTAAAAAGTAATTATGAATTCTGGAAAAATAATTATAAATAACTCTTAATTAGAACGACTGATTAATACTTTTTGAAAATAGATTGTAACTTCGCAAAATTGAATAAATAATTCGAAAAATAATTAAAAAAATTAGAAAAAATTAAGAAAAATCTGAGAATAATTTTAGGTACATTACAAAACTAGATATGCACCATTACACCTCGAGCAAGATCCAAACTCCCTTAAGAACCCAGATAAAATCTCGTACACCATTAAAACAATATAACTACTCCTCAAAGGCTATTAAACTCAGTCTTCGGGAGTGGGGGCTCGTGATATGGCTAAAAATATGATTAAATCGAGACCGTTCAAACTAGGCACGAATCTCAAGCTCTCTGGCGTAAAACGGTAATTTCACCTACAAACGGGTCTAAATAGGAACTGGGTCTTTCTTCAAAGCCCAATAACCCAAAAACGAATCTGTCTTATTGGGTACGGGTAGTCACTCATTACAAACCAATTCATATATTTAAGGAGTAATTCAAATTCGTGATTATCTCTAAGCGGCAGTTTAAACAACCTCTCTTATCATGGAACGTGTTTAAACTCTATATCTTATCCAAAAACACCGGACATAGGGATAACTGATTATCTCTAAACTATCTTTTAAGGCGACTATAAAAACCCCTTGCCCCCCCCCCCCCCCACAAGGTAATTAATCTTTTCCACACAAAGCTCTTTCATAATCTTCCTGATTACTGACAAGTGCGTCGGATGGTTCGTTGCCGGGATCCATCCTGGTGTATCGAACTTTTTGCAGGTCAATGACAGCGATAAGAACCCAGTCAAACGCCGATGAAAGTCAACATATTTGCCTTATTCGTTTCCTAAAAGAATCCACAAATTCATCTGTTTGCTCCCACACCAAAATCAGCCGCAACAACGTCAATTGCAACAACGTCAAAACGACTTGAGTTTCTCTCTCTAGAATTTTTTAGAGAGAAACTAGATCTAAAAAATGCCCCCTAAAAAACCCTAGTTCTAAAATCCTAGGGGCGGCGGCGACTACCCTCAGCGCCGCCCCCCACCCCGTCGTCCCCCCTGACCTCTCCTCCACCTCTGATTCGACCTACCCCTTCCGTCGCGGCATTGAATCGAGCAGATCCAAGGCGTCCACGAAGCCCCGCAAGTCGACGGAACCGACAGATCGATGGAGCTACACGACGTCCTCGATGTTGCCGATGCGCGATGAAGACGTAGCTCCACTGCGTCGACGGGGCTCCACGACGTCCCCCCCCCCCCCCCCCCCCCCGAGTCGCCGCGAATCCAGCCCCCCCTCGCGTCTTCGCTCCACCGCACCAGCTGCGTGGCGACGAATACGTCCACGAATTTCGGCGTTCCTACCTTCGCGTCTATGCCTCGAACCTCCGAGCTCGTCCCCCCGGTGTGCCGCCTCACTTCGACAGCAGCGTTTGGCAACGCACCGATCGTGGATGTTGGTCGCGCCCCCTTCGGTTGCGGAGCGACGTCTTCGTCGCGCCAGAGCATCCTCCCGTGCCTTTGGCAGCGATCGCCTCGCATCTGGGCGATGGCGAGATCCCCCCCCCCCCCCCCCCCCCCCCCCCCCGCGTGCCTCACTTTGCTTCCCGACATCGAAGGTGGAGAGCTCCCACGGTGGGGAGATCCAGGTACACCTGCGGTGAGGAAGTTTTCCTGTAAGAGTTGGGGGAGTGGGAATTGCACGATTATGGTATTAGGCCCGAAGATGGGATCCCTCCATGATGTGCGGTCACTTGTTTTCAACTTCTGGGGTGTCCAGCGACGTCGCCGGTGCAGTCTTCACAACGCCTACTATCAGGCTATTGAGCTTCCTCCAGCTTAGGCCACTGTCTCGTTACAGCGTCGCCTCTTCCCTCGAATTGGGAGTAAGAGTCGAGTTGAGTCTGTGTGGTGAGAAATCGCCTGGGAGAGCAAGAGCGTGAGAGAAGTAAAGGTATCCTCTCCACAGCTCTCTTTTGGAGCGTGGTTTTATGGTGGGGTGAGCGAGATTGTTGTTTGGTGAGAAATCGCCGGAGAAAGCACAAGCGTGAGAGATGTGAAGGTATCATCTTCACGGCTATCTCTTTGGTAGCGGTTGTAGGAGCTGTTGACGCGTTTGTAGGATGAATGCTAGAGATAGTGGGAGGGTACGGTTGCTATGCTTGTACCATTATTCGGCCTGCGGGGCTTTGGCCCAAAGATGGGGTCCCCCAGCGTGGAGAAGGTAGGGATCGACGGGTGATAAAAGCCTGTCAGACTAGTTTCAGGTGGGTGTGCACGTGCCGTAGGGGTAGTGTATGAAGCTAAATTGACTTACATGCAATTTAGTTGGACCGAGCTTGTTTGTCGGTCCACCCTCCAGGATTGTTGGAAGGATTTGTTGTTTGTACTGGTCATATTGCTTCATGTATGTTTTACTTTCTGTCTGTCCCAGTTCTCTGAATTGTATCATTAATTTCTTATTAATGAAACAGGGTGATCAGATTTTAAATTTTCCTTAAAAAAAACAACGTCAATTGCAGCAACGGACGTACCCACAGTTGACAATTTTTGCAAGATTGTTTAATCGTCGGTGGCATGGATTTGATGAACGCTACCGTCGTTTCAATTCAATGAACACTACCAACACTTACTATAAGTGTTTTTATCAGTTTACCAAAAGCTGCCAACGCTTAAACCATTAGTTTTTTTTTTTCCTAAATGAAATAACCTCGACCGACCGACATCAATACTCGCAAGAAAGTGCACTCCCCCCTATGGAAACTCACAGGTCTCATTTGTCACAAATAGATCTGTACTATTGCCGAAAACACGTAGATCGCACATGCTCATAAAACTCTCACACAATAGTGATTCAGCTTTCCAGGTGCCACAGCAACCTCACTGTACATTTTAGGTGTGAACCAAATCACCCACATCCCTGCTCTCCCGTATAAATAGTTGTAACTCCATTCTCGGAAATAATAAAATTTTCATTTTTAGGGTTTGAAAGACGGCTACAAACGCAATAACAAAGTCGAAGAAGAAGAAGTATGAGATGACTTCCCTGGTCGTAGAAGCCCTCGATGTTCCCGATGATCATCGAAAGGATTGTGAGGTCTGATTTTCGGATCTCGATCTTCTTCATTTTCAAGAGATCTGAAGTGATTATTATTAATATTATTATTTTCTTAAAATACCTTGCAATAGATCTGAAATGATAGGTCTAAATTTTTAGCCTAAATTTTGTAATAATTTATGTGTAATGGGTTTTTTTCTTTCTTTCTTTTGGTGGACTGTACCTGACTCTTTCTTCGAGTCTCAGAGGTTGCGGGGCTTTAATTTTGTTCGGTCGCTGAACTTAATAGGGTTATCTTGTATTTGAACATCTTTGCAGGGATCGAAGCTCTTCGATTGTTTTTTCTTCTTTTGATATCATGTGAAAGACCCTGCCACAATACGGAAGGCGAGTCTTCCTATTTATGAACTTGGTACTATTATATAATTTTGTTTATGGCAGCTTTTTGTAAATTTTATTATATAAAAGAGTATAGTTCAGAATTCATTTATGATATTTAAGTGAAGAATACTTTATCGATATTAAAGTAAGAATACAGGGTCTTCCTATATTGGAGAGAGTAGAAAATAAAGCAATGGGACTAAAATAAACTACTACTTCAGGCTGTAGTTTCCTCCTCAGGTGAACTTTGATGTTGATCGCCTTCGGACTAACTATGTAACTTCATTGACTGTTTCGTTAATTTCTCTTTAATGAAGCGACGACTTAGTCATCTTTTAATCAAAAAAAAAAAAAAACTACTACTGCCACTATTTTGGCATATATAAACACGAAATGAACGATTCTTCTTGTTCCAAGTACATAAGTCAAATTCAACCAAAATATCAAATAAATATTAACCTAAACAAAAGACTATATAGATGTTCTACATCTCAAAGTGCATTGTATCATAGGATAAATATCGAATAATAATAGATACGAACTATACGTCACATGATTTATTGTAATCTAAGATTCATTCTCCGATATATTTCGTTTTGCTAATAAATTGTACGCATCACATTGTGTATCATATGTTTTTATCAAATATGGTAATAATCAGTGAATATGCTTCGATAAGCTCAATTCAAAACTATTTTCATTTTGTTGTCACCAATTGCTCATGCATCTTAAAATTTTCATATATTTATAGATGGCCACCATGATGACGACACTCACACCCACTAATCTACTACTTGTCAACTACTTTACTCGGTTTGAGTTATGCATTGTTAAAGCATCTGTGGTCGTTCCCTTTTTAACAAAATTTGGAAAATATAGGGAACGACACGCTGTAGTCGTTCCCTATATTTCCAAAATTTGAAAAAATTGCTACAATAACTGTCTATATTTGAGAGAAGATATAGAAAATTCTCAAATATAGAAATTGCAAGATCGTCAAGCGTCCATTCTAAAAAAATTGTCTCGGACGCAAGATGATCTTGCGTTTGAAGAATGAAAATTAAAATTTTAAAAAAATAGGCCGGACACAAGATGATCTTGCGTGGGATCAATTATTTTTTTATAAATATGTCTGACGCAAAATCATTTTGCTTCTGACAAAAACAAAAAAAAAAATCGGCCGAATCAATCGGACGTAAGAACATCTTGCGTCCGATCTAAATTTTAAAAAATATATTGGAAAACAACCATGATGTTGCGTCCAAAATTTTTTTGCCCCCATTTGGTCAAATTAAATTTTATGGAAAATATCCTATAGGATTATCTATGCATATTGATATAAAGTTAGTTTGAGATTGGTTTGATTATTTGATCAAGGGATGAGATGGAATGGGCCTATAGGAATTATTATGTGTTAGTAGGTATACAATTTTTTTTTTTGATAAATGTTTTGGATTTAATTTTTTTTTAACAAACGGCTGAGATTAAAAAATAAAACGAACATCCACCGTTGAACCAAATTTTGGGTTTCAACGACTACAACCCAACTCAAAATTCCTATTTCTAAAAGCCAAAAATTGGAAATTTTGACTACATATGCTCTTAGAACTTAATAAATAACAAGGATTTTCATACCTTATGCCAAACTAGAGTTTAATTTAGTTTAATGACCAATTCTTTCCACAGTATTATTCCTTACAATTATTAATCAGTATGACTGTATTTTAAGAAATATTATTCTTCAAAGCGCATGTAAATACAGCCACTATATTGGACTATAAAAGTCGACCGTCCCTTTAGGACGTAAGGTCGACCACATACCACATCAGGCACCGCTTTCTATCAAGAAAGCAAAATCTATGGACCGCCCTAAAGTGCAGTTGTTATACTCCAATTCTCTACATAAAATAGAATAAAAAATCAAAAGATTGGACAACATAAATGCTATTTATCCACGGATTTTCTTGTTCCATTTACACTGAATTAATTACATAATCTGTGTCTTTTATGTAAAATATATGCAGGAGTACGAGGTAATAGAAGACAAGGGGGAATTGGAAGAAGATGCTGGTCTGGTAGATGAGGTTGTTCTGGTAGGGGATGTGGAAGTTGTCATGACAGAACAACCTCATCTGGTCAGGATGTGGAAGATGAGGTTGTTGTAAATAGAGGATGTGGAAGACGACATTGATCTTAATCGATATGATTTTCCTGAAGGTTGGAAATACATTGAAGTGACCGGCTCATTCAACCAAGAGGACAAGGATGGTGGAGGGGTTTTTGTCCTCCGAGATAGTTCATATAAGGCACTCTTAGTGCATGCCTTTCCAACTCCCGGTAAGTCAGAATTGTTTTCGGAGGCCTATACTTTGCATAAGACAATGAAACAAATGTTTGCCTTTAAAGAAGAGAAAATGGGTTTTTGCATTGGTTCTGCAATTTCAATAATCAGTGAATAGGCTTCGATAAACTCGACTCCATATCTCTTTTCATTTTGTTGTCACCAATTGTTCATGCATCTAGAGATTTCCATATATTACTAGATGGGCAACACTATGACGACACACTCACTTAAGAAGCTTGATACACAAAATAAAGCAAGCTACTCTGTGTTAAGTAGTTATATATCGATTAAGCAAACCAACTTGAATGGAATAGAAGCATCCAAGCTGGTCATCGCTCAAGGCTAGTTCATTATTTCTCACTTAGGAGCTTGATACACAAAATGAAGAAAGCTCTTCTATTTTTAGTAGTTATATGTTGGTTAAGCAAACCAACTTGAGGGAAATAGAAGCTTACAAGCTGGTCATCTCTCACAGCTGGTTCAATAAACCAGAATCATCTAGGGACCTACCTTCTAGATATATTTAAAAAGTTATTCTTTTGGAATATTGTAGACAGTTCTAGATGATCTAGAACTAAGTCTATGGTGACCTTCAACAATTCCAGGGGTGTATTCACTCAAGAAGGCAGAATATGTCGTCATCTATTAAGAATACAAATGTCTAAATTTACAAAATTATACTGTTGAAGATTCTATTCGATTAAACAAAATTATTTACATCAAATTCAACAAACGTTAAACAACAAAAGAAGGAACAGTGATAGTTGCAATGATATCACTGAAGCACTGAGAATTTGTTTCTCATTTCTCTGTGTGTGAGAATTTTGCTAGAAGGAAGAAATGTTGCATTTGGTTATGAAGAAGGGATATTTTCTTTGTTTTCAGGGTTTGAGTCTTTGAGCTCTGCTTTCCCAAATTCTGAACAACAAGGTTTGTCCTGCATCACATGTCAAATAACCAGCTGCAGTAACTGTAGCCATTACCAGGAAATTTAACTGTTCAAGCTTTTGTTCAAGCTTTTCTGACGCCTACCTGCTAGTTTGGGCAATCAGCTTTGTCCTATAAAAGATCAGAATTCATGCCCTTGTTATGAATGTTAGTTTGCCAACTCCAAAAGATCAAGATATTGCTGCAAAACTATTTAGCGATAATGTATATTCTTTCAAAACAGTTAGATTGATTTTAAAATAATTGCGTTTTGTTATTAAGGTCATATGCTAATCCTTGTTTCAGGGTACAAGCTCAACTAACAAAAAGTCGAAGCACCAGCTGTCATTAGGTCCAGTGATGTCAAAATAACAGGTGCAGAAATTGGTGCTTGCAAGAAGTACTCATGTTGCTAAGGATCTTTCTGCATACTCATGCTACTAAGGATCTTTCTGCACTCGGTATCTCAAGAGATGTGTATTTTACTACAGAAAGCCAGAATTTCAGTGGTGTTTTTTCTGAACACATTCTTCTAACTCCCAAAGATCCAGAAACAGTTGTAAAACAAGTTAAGGAGAAGGTAAATGATATCTGGATATCTTGTTGAGTTAAAAGTAGTGTTCAATTATTATCGTATTAAGGGTCAGCCAGCTGCAACTGCTTCATTTACAATTTAAATACGCTAAAAAGTTAAAAATAAAAATTCTCTCATGATTGTTCTGACTGTACGTTATGTATTTGTTATGCTTTTGGATTAGGCTATGGTAAGTTTGGTGCACAAACCATGGATCAACGATAACTAATGGTACAAAAATTATTATTATATTTGTCCTTTACTATTATTATCTGAATCTAATTTTGTATTCACAATGCTAGGATGAAGGAGCTAATGTTAATGAAGATTCCCAAATTGGCAAGTCTGAATCTTTCCCTGTTATTGAGGTTCCTAATGATGAGAATGATAAAAGTTCAGGTATGGTAGAAAGGAATGCTTTAGATGAAGCAGCTAGTGTGAAGGATTGTTATGAAATGGAGAAGATTGTATCTCTCCATTTGAATCGAAAAAATATTAAGCATAAAGTTGCAGTGATTTCATCAAAAGGTACTATAGCTTAATTCCAGATTGAGTCCTAAACTTCGACCTTATTTTCATCTTACAGTAAAAATATATATCAAATTTGATCATTCAGTTTTATGTATCGCTAAGAGATCGTAATTTGTATCAACTGGAGGAGAATTCTTTCATATACAATCCATCTACACAATGAACCAAGTGATTTTACTAGAGAGAAATGTTTATTATCTTGAGCTTATTCTCATTGTTGTCTATCTCATGAGAAATTAATGCTGCTTGGTTCATACTGGATTATAATCACTAATGAGGTGCTATGTTTTTCTTATTGGTTTGATGACAGGTGAAAAATAATGGAGGGGATGCGCTTTTGGATTCTAACAATTTGCTCCTCTGGAATATGTAGTTGGTGAAGTATGTTGGTTTTAAAATACAATTAATATAAATTTACTCCTAGCATTTACTAAACTAAGTTATTAGCAATGATTTCAGGCATGAAACCTTGTCGTGCTTAATGTAAATTTTGTTTAAGTGGATGGTATCAATTATCAGGGTCCTTTTGATTATGATTTTCAATTGAATCTAATATTTTACAGAGTGAGAGTAACCAAGCAGCATGCACCTGAAGTACAAAATTTCTTGAGCTCCTGTAGAACACTTACTAAGATCCTAAATGTGAAATTATAAAGCTCACTATAATGATTCTTATGTAATATGTGGATGTGGAGCTTCATCATGAATGTATTTATTCTTTTAATCTAAAGTTAGGTCAATTTAGCCTCTCACTTTTTTTTGATAATGCAGATAGTCTTAGACTTCAGCCAGAAAACAAATATTAATAAAAAAAATAGTACAACAAAGAGCAGTTTTACTGGGAGTAAAACTGCGCAATCTACAGAAAACGATATGTACAAGATGACTATATACACGAGCAAATCGCCGAAAATTGAGAACCTCTGAAACACTCAAAAAAGCAAAATACAATAAGGTAGACGGAATACTACTCCAAGAGCAACGGGGGAAAGAAGCAGCAGCATCTAAATTGGCCAAGAGGGCCTGAAATAAGACATCCGCAAGCAGCTCGCTCGGCTAACCTCCACAACAATTTGCACCACGTACTCACCGCAAGAATCCGAACCAGACAAATAATAACAGAAGCCAAATTGGCCCAAGGCCAGGCAAGGAAACAAGATCTTAGCCCCCCTACTGAAAACATTGGACCCAACCTGAGCCAAACACCAAAGACTAACAGCAAGAGCAAAGAAGACTTAGTCTAAGCGTAATTAACAAAAGAGCCAAAAGGAGCAGAGCACAGTCCCGCATCATAGGGTGAAAGGTGTCGAGCAAAAAAATAATAGAAGATTAAGCAAAACCACGACATCCTCCGAAGGAGTGAACTCTCAAAAAAGATACGAAGATCTGCACCTGAATAAACCAATTTCTAACGCAATTCGGCTCCGATAATGGTGAGTACCTCATAAGATAAAGAAAAGAGAGAGAGAAGATCACCATTGACAAAACCTCAAAAGCCCCCAGCAACATCCAACATCAGCCTGGCTGTCACGCCCCGCTTTCCAAAACACGGAATACGAGCGCGTGACAAAGCCCAGCGAATGATTTTCATCATTCATGAGCTGTAGGATCGACTCAGCATAATAACAAGAATATAACATAATGTACACAACCACGTATGCATAAATAATTTATTAAGCAACAGAAAATAATTGAAACAAATAATAAATAGTTTTCAACTCTGGATCAAAAGATAAAAACTCGGGAACATAAGCCTGTTACAAGTTTTTAAGTAGCAAAGAAATAAATAACTCAAGAAAATAAATTATTTAAGCAAGTCCTTGCTCCAAGCGAGGCTTAGAATGTCTGCTCACCAATTCCAGCAGGCAATTCGTCTCCAAAACCTGTTTGTAAAAATATAAAAATGAGAAAATAGAGAAAATAAGACAAATGCTCTTAGTGCAAGTTAGGGCCGCAAATAGTAAAACAAGTACAAGATATTGGAACAAGATTTGGAATCAAGAATGTAATAGGGATGCAACAAATAACGGGGATTCAAGAAATTAGCCAGCAAGAAAGACAACTCGAGTGACAAGAATGAGTAACAAATACTAGTAATAGAACAAGTGGCTAGTGAGCATGTAATGGTATCAAGCATCAAGTCATATGTATCACTTAAAAGTATCAAGTAACAAGTAACAAGTCTAATGTGTCAAGTTGTCAAGTTGTCAAGTTGTCAAGTATCAAGTAGCAAGTGTCAAGTATTATGTTCAAGTATCAAGTCTCATGTATCATGTCATCAAGTAACAAGTCTCAAGTAGGGTATCAAGTGTGTACAAGTGACAAGTTATTCTTAAGTCTAATGTTTAATTCTATCTAGGTAGTACTTCATGCATTCATATTTTTACTACATGGTTGCTACATACAAACAGTTTCGTTTAGGCCTAGTGGTAGATTTTAAAGGGAGGTGTACTCAGACATCAACTATCAAGCAAACACGGTTCATGAATACAAAAATAAAATAACAGATTCACGAGGCAAGTTCGTGAATACTAACAGGTTCAAGAACCACACAGTGGGTTCATGAATACGACAGGTTCATTAGCCAAGTAATGGCTTCATGAATACATCAAGGTGCAACAGGTTCATGAACCGAGTACTGGAAAACACGGGCCCCCTTCCGAGTACACTTACCTATATTGTCCACTACTATGGTCTTTCCCTTAAACCCTAGCTTATTATTCATTTTTATCATCAAGAAAGCATGAAAGTGTGCGAAACAAGTCAAGTAAACATAATCAAGAACATGGAACAAGTCTAGGCTAGGTAGGATACAAGTTTGAGGTTCAAAACAAATCAAAATATCAAGAACAACGAGAATCTCGAATCTGGACAACATGACGTTGTTGTACCAAAACTGCGATTCCCGTTTCTACAAGATAGCAAATATGGATCCGTCGAAGGTCTAAAAACTAGACTCCTACCTAGTTCCAACGTATATAATTAAGACATATAAAAGTTATGGTAACATGAGTCAAAACAGCAAACTATACAGCATTTGTGTTCAGCCAGAATTTGTGAATCCGAGTTTATACATGTGAAACAGGGTTGAAACATCATTAATTAATTCTGAGAAAATTAGGGAATGTTCTCTAGGGTGTCCAGTAACAGCATGCCAAATTTCAAGTTATTTACTTACTGGTAGCATAGTTAAAATAATTGTAAGCTAAAGAGGTGTAGCAGTTTTTGTGAATCTGCGACTACCGACACAGCAGCAGTAAAACTGCGATATCTCCTAGACCGTAACTCGAAATTCGAAAATTCTGGATGTTATCGGTAACTAGACACTTAGGGATACATTTCATATTCAGGACTCAATTTTAGATTTTGGTTTTATCGGGGTCGAAACAGTAAGGCAAGACAGAAACAGCAGTAAGTGTGAATTTCTTTTATATACAAGTTGCATGATAAATGACTATTATGAGTCTAGATTAGTGTGTGATACAAATACGAATGCATTGGGATCAAATCAGCAAGTCACATGTATTTCTCAACTCAAAAGAATGTAAGATCATCACAATACATCATACAACCCACGTCTACAAGTCAAGGGGTTCATGTTCAAGTAATTAGGAGATAAAAGGGTCCAACTAGTTTTGTAAATATATCAACGAAGGGTTGTGACTCTTAAGATTATGGAATCGATGAGGAATAATTTAAGATTAACAAACGATGAGACAAGAAGGAGTCACAACTACTATTTATTTGCTGTATTTTTAATTAAACGCTTGTACTAGAACTATTTATTTATTGGTGAATTTGGAATTATACTGGCTCTGGTACTATTGTCCATTGCCTTATACTTTGTTGGTGGTTGTATTAAAGTATTCTTGTGCTGGTTACAGTCATGGATCTCACCGACCCTGGAGCTAGTCCTAACAGTCTAGTGACGGTTCGGGTATTGAAGAGCGATTTATCTTCTCCTCTCTTGGCTAATACCTATCATTCTCTGTGCTCGCCTAGCTCCACCATTTCACCTACTCCTGGTAGGACCAACCCTCTTCTGGCATGTTTCAAGTGCCTTCTTCCAGGGCATTTTAAACGTGAGTGCGTGAATAAAATGAAGTGCCTCTTCTGTGATAAGTTTGGTCACTCTCGCAGCCGTTGCTTTTCCCTCCAAGAACTCCTTGGATTTCCCAAAGACCTTCCAATTCCGGCCAAACTTCTCTCATTTCTTAACTAACCTCTCTTGAAGCGCAGGCTTCATGTTTGCGTAGCTAAGAAGTTTAGCCTTCAGTCTGGAAAGGAGTTAGACTCCTCGGTGGTTGTTTCAAGTCCAGCTAGGCACCCCACTTCACCTTCCACAGTGTTTTGTGATTCGAGGGCAACTCTTTAGCCTCCTAATATTGCTAACCTCTTTAAGGATCGTAAGGTATATACGAAACTTATCTCCTACCCTCGATTGGGTTTTCACAAGGCTCGTCCACTTACTTCTTCAGTGGCATCTTCGTTAAGTTTGAATTTGAGTAAAAATGAAGGTTCGTTTAAATCCTTTATCTCTTGCCACTCTTGGCTCCACAGTGCGATGGGGCTCGCCCTGCATCGCAGCTCTTCGGTCCCTCAGGCGCCAACTACCAATGCTATTGTTGATTGTAAGGCACCTTCTTTAGTGTATCATTTTCCTTGTTCTATGTTGATCTCATCGTCCAAACTTCCTACATCCTCCCTACAGTTCCCAGGATGCATCTTTTCGATGTATCAAGGTTTAGGGTTTCAATCTTGGATACATCATCTCCTCATGGGGGTGAGGCATCTCCTGCACTCTTTTCCCCTCAGTTTTCTCTTTCCCTCTTCTTGCATCATCAAAGACGAAGCTTACTTGCCAGACCCGGCTGCAATTTCGTCCCCTTTAGTGAAGGTAGTCCTTCCCCCCATTAAGCAGAAATACAACAAGAAAGTCTTCAATAGAGTACAGATACGTGTGAGTGCTCGTCTTCTTGCTAGGAATGCAGCTTCCGTATCGTCTCTCCAGCTTGTGCATTGTTGAGTTTTCGTCCTCAACATCTTCCTCGGTGTAGGCAGTCAGGCTTATCCTTTTTGCACTACTAGAGTGCTCTTGGGTTGCTGAGTCGATTTTGGGCTCCGTTTTCCTAGCCTTCAGCTATTTTGTGGTGTGTTTCGTTTTCTGGACGTTTTCCCCCTTTATTCTGTTCAGGTGGTGGTTGGGGCCTCCGCGTGGGTTTAGCTGGCCTTCCGTTCCAGGGATCGCCCTCATGGCTCTGACACTCTTTTTTCTCTCAGTTAGTCGAGTTGTCTGAGCTTAGGGCCCTCCCCTCTTGCTTGTGTCTGTTTCCTATTGCTTTGCGAGGCAGGTTTCTCCTTGGAGCTTACTCTTCTCTTGGGTGAGGCAGGTTTCTCCTTTGATGCTTTATTAACCGGTCCTTTGGCACTGTCACCCAGTTCGGTGTAGTTCTTCTTCTGTATCGCAGAATTTTCAGTTGCATGTTTTCTAGGCCTTTTTTGTATTTCCTTGTTGTATTCTTCTTTCTGTTTTACAGCTTGTAAAACCTTGTTAGTTTGTTTTGTAACTATTCTGTTTTTATTGATTAATATATTTTTTGATGGCTGGAGCCTTTTGGCTCTATCCGATATATAAAAAATGCTTGTACTAGAACAATAATTTGTACAAGAAGAATACTTGCCTTAAGGACGACGATTAGATCCGATAATTTTGAGAATAACGGGATCGGAATCTTGGTGACACAGCGACGAGCAAATGATCATGATGATCACGATCGGGCACGGATCTCGTTGATCAAGATGGTGATCAAGGTGAAGATCAAGCGAATCCGACGGCCGAGATCGAACATAAAACATATAAGAATTAGAAGAGTACCAAAAGAGTAAATATAGCATGATTAACAATTTGATGAATGAGAACAAAAAGTGGATCAAATGTTTAACTCACCAAGTAGAAGACGAACGAGACGATCAATGGTCGAGATCAAGTGTGATCGTTCGATCGGACGGCTGAGATCGAAGATCAAGATCAAGATAATGATCACGATCGCGATGATCAAAAGAGATCCGACGGTCGAGATCAAGATCCTGATGATGATGGAGACGGTGATCACGATCGCGATGATTAACGATCGGACGGCCTAGATCCAATGGCTTGGCGATGACCAAATGGAGGATCGGACGGCTGTGATCAAGATCTGTTGTTGATGATGATGATCCGATGATGGCTGAGGAGATCGGATGGCCCAGATCGAGAGATCAAGATGATCAGGTCAACGGATGGCCCAGAATGCTCTGATTGAGATCAAGATCATGATGATCAAGTCGATCGGACGGCTCACAACATACTTGATCAAACACAAACAAACACCACACCATCAATGCTGCACTGGCTCCGACGGTGGCTAGGTGGCGACAACGGCACGATGGCAGCCAGCCAAGGGGACAGCACCTGAGGAGTTGGCTGCGACGGGAGGATGGCTACAGCGCGACACCGGCAATGTCGTGAGGTGGTCACGACAAGGGAGAGGCCATCGTGGGTGAGGCGCGACTGAGTGCGGTAGGGGGACTGTCGCAGGGAAGCTACAGTCGTGCTACGTCAATGGCGGAGGAACGACACAGGCGGCAAGGCGGCAAACGGGACAGAGTCACAGAGGGCGCACAGGACTGCAAACATGGCTGTTGTCGTTGTGGCGCCGCAGTCGTCGGGAGGAGGGATGCTGGCGAGGACGAGCATGGCAAGGAGCAGGGGAGAGTTGCGGCGTCGCGGTGTGGAGCAGCGGCACGAAGGCGGAAGAGTCGGGAGGGATAGACGAGAGGCGACTGGGGGTAGGGTAGAATAGGGGAAGGACATATACAGGTTATATATGGGATTAGGATATAGGGGTTTCAGGTATAGGGGTTTCGGGTTGGGTTTAGGTGAGGGTCACGGGTAGGGTTAGTGGATAAATATAGGGTAATGGGTAGTGGATCCAATATGAGTTAATTAATGGGTATTATTGGGTTTGGGTTTTAAAAAATCCAATAAGAAAAATACAATAACTAATTAAATATAATTTTATAAAATAATGTAATTTAATTACAATTCATTTTGAAATGGCTACAAATGAAATCAACAAGTAGAGATGGGTTTTTAATAAGAAATCAAAAGTAATAATAATAATATATGCAAAAATCGAGTTTAACAGAATTATTAAAATAATCCAACCAGTAATAATATATAATAAGCAGTCGATCAAATAAGAATATAAAATAAAATTCAATATACCGTTATTCGAAATAAAGTTTTCGAATAATGAAAAGAAATAGAAATTTCATCGAAACCAGAATAATATTTTGTTAACATTAGATCAATTGAAAAAGTAATAATTGTTGAAAAAGAATTGAAAGCGAAAACAAAGTTATAGAAATTTTTAAATATAGAAAATACATGGAAAAAGAAAAGACACCTAAAATACAAGAAATGGGAAACAAGGGTTACACTTGCGGACTAAGCCCCGAGCAACATCCAAACATACCTCAAAATACCCTCCTGAAAGGAAAGTCAAAAGTCAGATCTCCGCAAGGCCCTGCAACAATCCTGGAGTGAGATCCAGAAGCACACACTACTCGAAGACTTGAGCAAAAAATGTGGAATAGAACCATGTGGCAGAAACATGAGACAGGACGCAAAATATCTTCACACGAAGTCACAAAGCACAACCTGCACAGAAAAGAAAAGAGAGAAAATGCAAGAAAATCGATACAAAGTAGCAAATAAAGAGTGTGTAATTCAAAGGGAGCAAACTGAGAAGATAACAACCAAACTCATAAACGAGAGAGACAACTAATAAGAAGAGAGGAGAGAAAGGCACACTCTCTCAGGGAAACTCGACGATGAAAAAGAAACATACACGGTATAAGAAGAAACATACAATGCGAAAAAGAAGAAAACACAATAAAAGAAAATATGAGGAAACAAGGCACACCACTAAATAGCTGAGGAAATAGTTAAGAAAGAAACATACACAGTAGGAGAAGATAGGAGGAGACTAGGCACACCACAAAATAGTTAATGAAATGGTTAACTGAGAAGAAACAGAACCAACAGCCCAAGACAACACTAACGGCACAAAAATGACTAACCCGACCGCCGGCTCAGAGGAGAACAGATTAATGCCAAAAATCAACTGTGCACAAGATGAAAAGCCGACACAGTAGCTGCTTTTTTAGCTAAAATACGAGCACTTGTGCGAATTTGCAAATTATTATAGAGCTTCTTATTGTAATTTCGCTTAGCGGGGGGAGGATCGACCTCCACCAAAGGGAAAGAAATCACAGCAACGTCAGACTTGCTAGCCTCGTCTTTGTAGAGGCAAGATGAGGGTGAGAGAAAACTGAAAGAACATGATGATATTGGAATGGAGTTAGTATGATAGGAATAACGGGAGAAAGAAGAGTCACCAAGACTCGGTGAAGACTTGTAAGGGAAAGAATGAAGGATATGCATGACCTCCATCAGGTGATGAATGAGACATGATTGAATCCCTAAATATTGATAAATCGAGAAGATGCAGCCAGAAAAATGAAAAGAGAACGTAGAATGGTTGGGGGAAGAAATCATCATAGAACAATAGAGATTATAAAATATAGAAGGTGTCTTAAAAAAAGCATTAGCATTAGCATGAGGAGCCTGAGAATCTAAAACGAGGCGTTAAAGAGTGAGCGTCATCGCACCTGGAAACCAAGAATGAAAAGCGACTAAGGATTTAAACAAAACAGAATACTTATCCAGACGCATGCTCAACGAAGGCACCACAGATTTAGAATCGGGGCGAGCCTTATATGTACCCAAACGAGGATAGGAAACAAGTTATTATAAACCATTCGATCCTTAAAGAGGTTAGCAATGTTAGGAGGCTAAAGAGTAGCAAGAGAACCACAATTAGCAGTGGAAGAAGTAGTGGAGTTCAAAAATGGATAAGGAACAACTGCAGAGGAGTCAAAATCCTTTCCAAACTCAAAACTAATCTTCCCCGGCAAGCATGCATTAAGCTTGCGCTTTAAGAGGGGATAGTTAATGTAGAACCCCGTATTTTCAAATATTATTTTAAATATTTAAAAATGAATTAAAATGATTTTCTGGAGATTTAATAAATATTTTCTAAAAGATTTATCTTTTTACACGTGCAGAACACGAGCAAATACTTTCTTGAGAAGTTTGAAAGTCAAGTTTTCTTTACGAAAAATCATTATTTAATATTCGGGATGGATTTATTATTTTTCCAGATTTTTCTGAAATTAATTGGATCTATTTGCAATTTTTGAGAAAAGAAGGACCTTTTTGCAAATTTGACATTTTTAAGGGTTAAAATGCAAATTGTATTTTCTGGATGTTTTGAACAGTACCGTTTGAGATTTAGGATTATATTTTACTTTTAAGTCCGAATTTAAATGGTTTTTATTGGGTTTCCAAGAATAGGACTATATATGTAAAGCTATGTTTTGGAAGGACTATTTTGCAAATGCATTTCTAAACCCTAAAAACATTATTTCCGGCCTATAAAAGAGAGTGTGCAGCCGTCTTTCACTGCACAACTCAAGTTTCATATTATTATTAATTTCTTGGTGATTGAAGAAGAGGATTTTTGGATCTCGCAAAAAGAAGGCTTTTCGTTGGATCTTTGCAATTCAAAGGTGAGTGATATGAACTTGGTTTTTGTTGATTGATTTATGTGAATGACTGTGTGTTGTTTTGTCTCGACATTTTTGTTTATTTAGTGTATCTTGTATGTGAACGATGCAATAGTTGTTATTTATATTATGCATGTGAAATCTAGGAATGTTTAGTAGATCTTGGTTGACAAATTCTTTATTGCTTGAAAACATGTTAGGATTTAAGTATAATTATAAGGAATTGGATGGTTGAATATCTGGATCTTGTGGTTACAAATCAGATCTGGGTTATGAGTTGTGAAAGAAATTTAGTATTAAGAAACCCTAATGAAAGAATTAGGAATTTAGAACATGAGAATTGAGTTTTGAGATATTGGATGATTGAGTATTGTATCCATAATGAAGATTACTTAAGATTTGTCATTTTGCCTGAATATGTACTATTTTCATAAACAATGAATCTTTAGAAAAACTTCAGTTTTGATTATTGTATTCAGACCTAAACTATGAAAACTGTAGGCCGACAGTCGACTGGTTTACTATTCAGTCGACTGATACGACCCTACTGCTGTGTCTTTAAATTCTTGAAAATTTGATCTGGACAGTCGGCTTAACCCTTTTATAGTCGACTGGTATGCTTAAGATTTATTCTACAAGTTGTTAGTCTCTTTTCTGGACAGTCGACCTATGACCCCTTAAGTCGACTGTTAGTACTTAGAATATTTTCGTGAGAATTATTGGAATTTGTCTCGGGTAAGTCGACTGATGGCTTATAAGTCGACTTATGTTACTTAGATTATTTCCTTGGAATCATGGATATTTGTCCTCTGGACAGTTGACTTACTACAGTATAAGTCGACTGTTGCTGATGAGTTTTTTATAAACTTAAATGTTCTTTCAAGTCTTTAGTCTCCGAAGTTGGATATATTCTGTGGTGTTGAGAGTCATTGATCTCTGGGGTTGGGTATAATCTGCAGTGTTGAGAATCACTGTTAGTGATTGATAACCGGGTATCCAATCTGCGGTGTTGAGAGTGACAGATAACCGGGTATCCGATCTATGGTATTATTAGTGATTGATAGTTGGATATATTCTGCGGTGTTGAGAGTCATTGATCTCTGGGGTTGGGTATAATCTGCGGTGTTGAGAATCACTGTTAGTGATTGATAACCGGGTATCCAATCTGCGTTGTTGAGAGTGACTGATAACCGGGTGTCCGATCTATGGTATTGTTAGTGATTGATAGTTGGATATATTCTGTGGTATTGAGAGTCATTGATCTCTGGGGTTGGGTATACTCTGCGGTGTTGAGAATCACTGTTAGTGATTGATAACTGGGTATCCAATCTGCGGTGTTGAGAGTGACTGATAACCGGGTATCCGATCTATGGTATTGTTAGTGATTGATAGTTGGATATATTCTGCGGTGTTGAGAGTCATTGATCTCTGGGGTTGGGTATACTCTGCGGTATTGAGAGTCACTGTTAGTGATTGATAACCGGGTATCCAATCTGCGGTGTTGAGAGTGACTGATAACCGGGTATCCGATCTATGGTATTGAGAGTGATTGATAGAAGGGTATCTGATCCGTGGCATTGTCTCTCGACTTGGTTTTATGCATGTACTTTCCTATCGTTTCTTACTTCACAATACATGTTTAGTTTATGTATTTTCGTTCAGTACATGTTGCTTAAGAGTCCATGTTTATTGTTTAATTATGTTTGTTGTTTATATCACTCACACCATTTATGGCTGACCCCTTTAGTTTTGGGGGTTAGGGATCATCTCTAGCCTCATGTGTTACAGGTTGTTGCTTAGTGCTTGGAGGTTGGGATGCTTGAGTTAGCTTTGGAAATTATAAGTAATGTAATAGAGCCATGTGTAAATTTTGCAAAGAGAAGTGTTGTAAAAGAAAGTTATAATTCAAGGTGTTTGTATTTTCGCTGCATTTGAAAAAGGATTGTTGTAATAAAGTTTGGAATAAAATTTTTGTGTTTTTGGGCTATGTGTACTATTACATTGAAGTTGATGCTGGGATTGTGCCACGTATTTTCTAAGATATTATATTAGAAATTCGGGGCGCTACAGTTAAGAAAGGAGAGAAACTTAACCGGTAAGGGTTTGCCTCTGGGAAATCCGAGTTTTTGAAGGGAAAAACATCGACTGCGCGAGTGACCAATCTTGTCACAGAAAAAGCATTTCATTCTATTCATGCACACTTGTTTAAAATGCCCAGGAAGGAGGCACCTGAAACAAACCAGATGAGGGTCGGACCGACAAGAGGAAGGGGAAATAAAGAAGATGGGGGAGCACCGAGTGCGATAGGTGTTAAAAAAAAGAGGAGATGACGAGTTACTCCTCAATTCATAGACCGTCACTAAACAATTAGATCTAGCTTCCGATGAGATGAGATTCATGGCTAAAACCAGTCGATTAAGCCTCAACGCAAAACACTGATAAAGAAAAAGACACAGGATAAGAGCACCAAAGGTACTAAAGAGCCAAACTCACAAATGATCTATAGAGAGCAGCACTAAGAGGAGCAACAAAAGCCTCAGAATAGAGAGAAAATAAATTAAAGCAAGAGTAGAGGAAGGAAGAGGGCAAAACCAAACTAACAAATAAGAATTAAAGACGCCCAAAAGCACCAGAAAGGACCACGCAATAAGTGACTAAATTGGCAAAAAGGAAAAGGGAGAAAACAACTTACAGTGACTGGTTATAAGACACCAACAAGGAGGAAAAGAGGTGAACAATAGAATCGATTGGAAAATCCGACCAAAAACTGCACCAATCGAACAAAAGCAAAGGACCCGGGTGGCTTCGAAAGCTGACGGCAACTCCAACAAAAGAATCGAGAGGAAGAAGGAGACCGAGAGTCGGACAACTTCGAAGATAGACGGCGACTCCAACAATAGATCGATTGGAAGACAGAAAACACCAGACACCGATAGGAGGAGAAACAGGGGTACGAGGGATAAGGAGGCACAACCGCTTCCAAACAATCGGGAGAAAAGATGATATGGGTTTGTAGAGGACGAAAAGATACACAACATTAACGAAGGGAGTATGAGAGAAGGACGGAAGTAGGAACGGGATCTGGCCGGAAAAGAGCTTGGAGGAAAGATGTCCCCACTTTAGGTTAAATGTTGAGGTCGGGTTTCGAACCCAGGCAACCTCCGACCAAACAGTGAACACCCTAAGCCCACTCCACTAGCCAATAAGTCCATATGACTTGGCTAATTTAACCTTTCACTTTAAGGTAGCATTTGGCCCAGCTTAAAATTAGCTTCTCTTCTCCTTTAGAAGGAGAACCTGAGCCAAACGCATATTTTGAAAAGCTCTACAGAAGGAGAAGTAGCTTATTTTTAATGAAGAAAAGGAGCTTCAAAAAAAGCCCTCAAGAGCAACTTCTAGCTTCTCCTTTTCTCTTTTTTTACTTTTTCTCTTTTTTTGGTCCTTCCCACATATCAAACCCTAACAACAAAAATTTCCCCCTTACTCAGAAGGGCTCGAATGCCTTGGGTTCACTATTCTCTATTCAAGCCCATGAATCTAAAATGGTTGTTACTGCTAAATCTGGTGTGGGGCAAACAGATAGTATTTGTGGATTCTTAGGAAAACTGAATAGCAAAACTGGAACCTTTTCCGCCGGAGTTTAACCGTTGGCTCCCGCCGTTCACCTGCAAGGAAGTGCGAGACACCGGAGTTGGTCCCGGCGACGCACCCTCCGACGCTCAAGTCAGTAATCAGGAAGATTATGAAAGAGCGTAAATTGGCAAAAGATTGATTACCTCTTAATGGTGGTGGATGGGAGGTATTTATAGCTGCCGTTGGGATTAGATTAGAAATGTAATCCCTAATTCCCAGTGAAAGGATAGATGTGAATCAGGGCCGTTGATTAGGATTAATCAGAAACCCGAATTCTATCCTGCTGGACCGGGCTCGTTTCGGGTTTGAACCCGTACCCAGTTGAGGTGGATCCATTTGCGGGTTATGGGGAGTCTGGAAAGAATGCCCCGTTACCACTTCAGATCCGTTTGTAAGTGAAATTACCATTTTACCCTTAAGCTTTAAGATTCGTGCCCAATTTGGACGGTTCCGATTTAACTTTATTTTTAGCTATATCACGAGCCCCCAACTCCCGAAGACTGAGTTTGATCAGCTTTTGAGGGGTAGTTTTACTGTTTTAATGGCTTGCGGAGTTGTATCGGAGTCCAAATGGGAGGTGTCGAATCTTTGCTTAAGGCAGCATGGTAATTTACTGAGTTAGTTGCGTGCTCTGGACTGTTCTTTAAGCTCTTCTGGACTTCTGGCATTTTTCTTAATTTTTTATCTATTTTTTCGGGCTATTTATTTAATTTTGCAAAGTGTTGATTCGCCGTTCGGGGGCCTTAATCAACTACTCTAAGCAATAATTACTTACTCGGGGGCTCCAAAATGTTTCCCTGAATTTATAATTATTTTTTAGAATTTTAATTAATTTTCTCAAATTTTTAATCATTTTTTCGCAATTTTTAAATAAATAAATCAATTTTAATAAATAAAAATTAATTTTTAATACCGAATTACGACGTGGCGTAATCTGGACCCTCCATCAGCATTGAGCGCAGTTTTCTGGAGGATCGGACGGTCTGGGTAGCTCGGCGCGTTTTTTCTCCGTATGTGAGGGTCGGTGCATCGGCACCTCGGCCCCTGTCCTCGGTAGCTCGGTGGGTCGGCTCATAGCGATCTGCCGAGCTACGTCGCAAGATCCTGAGCGTTCGTTATGGCGCAAATCCCAAAAAATTGCTATCTTGTCGTTTTGTGGACGTGCCGCGATCTGAGCCGTCCATCGTGTTCTAGCACGTTTTTTGATAAGATCCAACGGTTGAGGTAGGTCGGTGCCATTTTTCTTCAAATGTGAGGGTCGGTACTTCGTCAGTTCGGCCAGAACAGCCCGATGGCTCGGTAGCTCGTCGTCTGTCCACGGTAGCTCGACAGCTCTGCTAAGCACTCCAGTGGCTCATCCTCTGCCCATAGCAGCTCGGTAGCTCGGCTAAGCACTCCGGTGGCTCAGCTAATCGAAATGAACCGTTGGGACACATGGCTGAATCTGGACCGTTCATCATGACACGTATCACGAGGTTGGAGGTTCAGATCATGAAAAAACGCTATCTTGTCGTTTTGTGGGCGTGGCGTGATCTGAGCCGCTCATCAGATTCAGACACGAATTTTGAGGCAATCCGACGGTGAAACTGGTTCGGTGGTATTTTTCTCCATATGTGGAGGTCGGTACCTCGTCACCCCGGCCAGAGAGGATGGTGGCTCGGTGGCTCGACCGAGCACTTCGGTGAATTAGGGGCTCGGGTCGAGTCTTCGAACCACGTGGTGAGATCTGAGGCGTTCATCATGGTGCGAATCACGAAGTTGGAGGTTCAGATCACGAGAAAACTCTATCTTGTCGTTTTGTGGGTGTGGCGTGATCTGAGCCGCTCATCAGATTTAGACACGAATTTTGAGACAATCCAACGGTGAAACTGGCTCGGCGGTATTTTTCTTCATATGTGGAGGTCGGTACCTCATCATCCCGGCCAGGGAGGATGGTGGCTCGGTGGCTCGACCGAGCACTCTGGTGAATCACGAGCTCGGGTCTAGTCTTCGAACCACGTGGTGAGATCTGAGACGTTCATCATGGCGCGAATCACGAAGTTGAACGTTCAGATCACGAGAAAACGTTATCTTGTCGTTTTGTGGGCGTGGCATGATCTGAGCCGCTCATCAGATTCGGACACGAATTTTGAGGCAATCCGACTGTAAAATTGGCTCGGCGGTATTTTTCTCCATATGTGGAGGTCGGTACCTCGTCACCCCGGCCAAGGAGGATGGTGGCTCGGTGGCTCGACCGAGCACTCTGGTGAATCACGAGCTCGGGTCGAGTCTTCGAACCACGAGATGAGATTTGAGACGTTCATCATGGCGCGAATCACGAAGTTGGAGGTTCAGATCACAAGAAAAACGTTATCTTGTCGTTTTGTGGGCGTGGCGTGATCTGAGCCACTCATCAGATTCGGACACAAATTTTGAGGCAATCCGACGGTGAAACTGGCTCGACGGTATTTTTCTCCGTATGTGGAGGTGATACCTCGTCAGTTCGTCAGATTTACTTGTGTCTCGGTGAGTCACGAGTCGTCGAATGGTGATGTTTAGTGAACCGACGCGTCTTTCCTCTGAACCGTCGCAACTTCTCTCTTTTTGTCGTTTTATCGTCCCTTAGTGGGCCCCTAAGAGTTTCGAAAGCCCAACAGTCGCTTTCTTGGTTATAAGTTCTTACCCCCCTCACCCCTTAGCTCATTTCTCACTTTTACTCCCAAGTTTTTACTTTCGCTCTCAATTTGCTCTGCTAGCGGCGATTTGTGCTCCAAGGCGGTTGTGCTAGCTGTCGCGTGGGCTAGGCAATTTTTGGCGAACTATTTCCGTCCGTGAATGTCACTTCAAGGGTTACGTCACATCAAGGTCAGTCTTCTTTGCCTTAGATATTTATTCGAGATGTTAAGAGTAAACTCGAGAAGTGAGGCATCGTCTTCGGGAGGTCGAAGCGCCGAGGAGGGGAGAGAAGTGGTGAGCCGTAGAAAGGGGAAGGAGGTAGCTGGGGAGAAGGAAAGGGTAGTGGTTCGGTCTTCAATAGTCAAGGAGATTGTGGAGGTTGATAGACGAGCTGGGGAATCGGGTCGGATGCCTGGCGTGCTGTCCGGTCATGCTGGGATAAGACAGTACAGCGGCGAACTGCTGAGCAAGGCGATCGTTGGTCGCGTGGCGACCTATGAGGAGAACGATCCGAGGGAGGTTTCCGAGGTTGATGACCTCCCCTCGGTGTTAACCGAGCGGGATCTCCAGATCAGAAAGGGGTTCGTCATCCCTCAGGAGTATAAGCTGATCCTCCCCGGCCCCGGGATGCGAGTGAACACCGTCCTGTCACCGGACAGATGCGTCTTCACCTGTGACTCCTTGAACGCAGGTCTGCGCTTTCCCCTTCACCCCTTTATGAAGAAAGTCCTTCACTGGTATTGTTTGGCACCTATACAATTCATGTCGAACACTTGGCGCCATGTGCTCGCCTTTTTGCTTCAATGTCGAATTGCCAAAGTGGAGCCGGACCTCGTTATCCTTCGAAGCTTATACCGAATCAACAGGATGAGCAAGCTCGAGCCTCACTATTACTTGTCACCCCGGAGAGGAGTTAAGTTAATAGAGAATCCTGATTCAATAAAGCATTGGAAGGAGAAGTTTTTTCTGATAAAAAGGCCCTTGACATTGGATTTCCCGACTCGGTGGAAGGCGGAGGTACCAAAGTTTGCAAGGGCCGACCCGGTGTTGACCACTGCCGAGGAGGAGGTGGCAGCCAAGTTGATTTCTCTCCCGATGTTGAGCTGGAGGGAGATGACCGAGGAGATGCTGCACGGATCGGGCCTTAGTCTGATCGACCCGAGTACGCTCCTGACATCTCACTGCTATTCATTTTTATTGCCTTGTGCATTTTTCTAACTTTCTCCTTTTTCCTTTGAGCAGAGGCACCGAATATGGACTTTAAGGGCATGATGACGGAGCGAAGTAAAATCGCCGACGGAAGGAAGAGGAAGAGGACGAGCACGGGTCCTACGACCGGCCGACCCGTCAAGGCACCCTCGGCCGTCACCGCTCCTGCTCCTCCAGAACTGTCTTCGGCGGTGGTCGTCCTCCCTACCTCGTTTGCCCCTGCAAGCGAGACTTTCTTCATCTTGACGGCGATGGCGCTCGAGGCCCCGCCCTTGACTACTCAGGCCGAGGAGATCTTGAC
Source organism: Hemerocallis citrina (assembly GCA_017893485.1). Lineage (NCBI taxonomy): Eukaryota > Viridiplantae > Streptophyta > Magnoliopsida > Asparagales > Asphodelaceae > Hemerocallis > Hemerocallis citrina. The sequence continues at coordinate 113,134,382 of CM030366.1, read as the reverse complement.
CGAGGCCCACAAGAAGTTGTTCGTCCCGAACTGGCGAGTGAAGAATCACGACGGCTTCTTGGGCAGAAGGTCAAGCATCTTGCGACCCCGAAGGACCAAGTTGCCCTGAAGGCGGGGACGACCGGCAATGACACTCTTGAAGTTGCTCGGTCGCTCATTTCGGTAAGTTTCAATTCATTTTCTTTGAAAAAAAATTTAAGTTCATAGCTCGGTTTTCGCTGTGTACTAACTGCTTATTTTTGCAAGCCACTTGCCACTTCGGCCATATCATGCAAGAGTATGCTGAGCAAGAGAGGGAGCTGAAGGCCCTCAGTGACAAGGACCAAGCGGAAAAGGCACGAGCCGTGAAATAGCTCGAGGTGGAGCAGCATCGCTCGGACGCTCTGGAGGCTCGGGTCGCCGACCTTGAGGCAGCCTTGGCACAAGCGAAGGAGAAGTTTGCTGCCGAGATTGCCAAGGCTGCCGAGGAAAAGGCCGCAGCGGCGAAGGCTTTGGAGGTGGTGAAGTTGGAGCTGGCTGAGGCCGTGGAGAAGGAGATGAAGAAGATCGAGGACGAGGCAAAGAAGCACATGGCTTCCAACATGGAGCTGTCTTATGCCTGGGCGCTTGATCATGTCGAGGCTCGAGTCCCCGGCTTCGTGAGGGTGGGGTACCGGTTGTGGCCCGGTAGCGAAGAAGGAGAAGAGGAGGAGGGCAAGCAGTGGGATGGCGAGGTGCCTGCCAATCCCGAGTCCGTGGCAGCCGACCCCCGAGCCGGGGCGACGGGGGCGAGAGGCCATCCACCGAGGCATCTATTTTCGAGCTGCCGCCCCAGGTGGACCCTTGATCTCCTCGTTCTTGTAATTTTTTCTCTCTCTTTCAATGTACTGCCTTGTAGCGGACTGGCCACCGCTTTTTTGATATGAATAAAATTTTGTTCGAACTCTTTTCTCGAATTTTGACCAAGTGTTGGATTGTTTTTGAACTGGAATTTCTCCGAAATTTGGCTAAGTGTTTGGCTCGGAATTTCTTCGAAACTTGGCAAGTGCTGAGCACTGCCTTTCGTCCTTCGTGTTGATACCTTCTGCTTTTTAGGTTGTCGAGCCGAGCCCAGTCTCCGAAGCATCTCGCCTTCGTGCCGAACTAGAAGAGGCGAAGCAAACCCTCTCTCGCAGCCGAGAGAGTTTCCTCGAGAGCCAGTTGAGACTAGAGGATGTCAAAGCAACTGCGAGGGGGTACTTTTCCGAGCTGAGACAATTGTGAAGGCGATCTCGCGAGACTCGTCTTGAAGGTGAGATAGAGTTGCTTAGGAAGACGCTATTTGAAGTTGAGAGAGAGAAGGGCGAGTTACTGGCGGAGGTTCACCATCTGGAAATAGCCGAAGAAGAGCTCTCGGCGGAGGAAGATGAGTTAGCATCGGTAGTGGGCAAGCTGATGGTCGAGCGCGACGATCTGACGGCAAGGGTCGAGCAATTGAGGAGGGTTACAGTCGATAAGAGCATCGAAGTGACCCACCTTCGTTGCATCATAGCCGACAGTGCTGACGATGCAGGCTCGGCTAAACTTCCTCGCTTCAAAATATCTATAAAGGACGATACTCTGAAAGATAGGATCGTCGAACTCGAGGAGGAAGTTGCTCGCCTCAAACCTCAGCCCGTGAGAATCAACGTCCGAAGCACTTCGTGTACTCGCGAAGAGAGCGAGAGGGGGATCTCCTTCTATGAACTCGCAACTCGTTCGCCTTCCGTTAGGCGGAGTCCGACCGATGCTCAGAGTGGTGTAGCTGTCTCGTCTAGTGGCGCCTCGGTCGGAGCCACAGTTAGAGGCAGTGACGAAGAGGCGACTCGGTTCGTCGGTCTAGAGACGAGCTCGGAGGTTAGGCGGCATCGTCCTCGTGTGTCTATGAACCGAAACGTCCCCATTCCAAGCAAGCGTTGAATAAGTTGTATTATGCGTCTTTGAGTCTTCGTAGCACCTTGTTGTAGTAGCTTGGTCTTGTAACTTGAACGCTTTGTTTGTTTAACTCTTTAATCAAATAAAAGTTCATTTACTTTATGGTGTTCGTGTGTTGGAGATGTATTGTTCGTTGAACTCCAAGCACTCTAGTTGTAGAAATTTCGCTCTCCTTTCCTGTCTAGTCTAGTTGTAGAAACTTCGCGCGCGAAGGCGGAGCGAAGGTATATAACAACGGTTGTGGGAGCAATTCTGAATGGCGAACCACTTCTAGCTCGCTTAAGAGCGAGCTCGCAAAGCGGAGTTGAGCCAAGTGTTGGACTCCGAACTCGTCAAAGTATACTTCAACGGTTTTGGGAGCAATTCCGAATGGCAAACCACTTATAGCTCGCTTAAGAGCAAGCTTGCGAAGCAGAGTCGAGCCAAGTGTTGGACTCCGAACCTGTCGTTTGAGTTTGTTTCAACGGTTGTGGGAGTAATTCCGAATGGCGAACCACTTCTAGCTTGCTTAAGAGCGAGCTTGCGAAGCAGAGTCGAGCCAAGTGTTGGACTCCGAACTTGTCGTTTGAGTTTGTTTCAACGGTTGTGGGAGCAATTCCGAATGGCGAACCACTTCTTGCTCGCTTAAGAGCGAGCTTGCGAAGCTGAGTCGAGCCAAGTGTTGGACTCCAAACTCGTCGTTAGAGTTTGTTTCAACGATTGTGGGAGCAATTCCGAATGGTGAACCACTTCTAGCTCGCTTAAGAGCGAGCTTGCAAAGCGGAGTCGAGCCAAGTGTTGGACTCTGAACCCGTCATTTGAGTTTGTTTCAACGGTTGTGGGAGCAATTCCGAATGGCGAACCACTTCTAGATCGCTTAAGAGCGAGCTTGCGAAGCGGAGTCGAGCCAAGTGTTGGACTCCGAACTCGTCGTTAGAGTTTATTTCAACAGTTGTGGGAGCAATTCCGAATGGCGAACCACTTCTAGCTCGCTTAAGAGCGAGCTTGCGAAGCGAAGTCGAGCCAAGTGTTGGACTCTGAACTCGTCGTTTGGGTAAAAGAAATTAAAAATAGAGAGTTGCAAACAGTCACAAGAAAAATATGGGAAAAGGAAGTTCTTTATTGATAACTACTAATCGGCTGCTTCTAAGTTGCGAGCCGTTGTTACATTGAAGAATAAAAGAAGCAAAATACAAGTGAAAGGAAAGGAATGGTTCGACATCCGATGGTACTCAGAGAGGCGTTCGGGCGCTCTCTTGGTACTTCAATAGATGGTCGACATTCCAAGTCCTAGGAATCTCTCTGCCATCAAGATCTTCAAGACGGTATGCACCAGGACGAACTACTTTGGTGATCTTGTAGGGTCCTTCCCAATTCGGAGCTAGCTTACTCTTTTGGCTGGGAAATGAGATAGCTAACTTTCTGAGGACTAAGTCCCCTTCTTTGAGATCGGTGGGACGGACTCTCTTGTTATAGGCCAGCTCGATCCTCCTCCGATAGTTCTGTTGACGAATTGAAGCTCTTTCACGGAGCTCATCAATCAAATCCAAATTCATCCGGAGCTCTCTGGCATTTTGCTCTTCTTCATAGGCCATAAGGCGAGGAGATAGGAGGCCGACTTCCAAGGGGATCACAGCTTCGGACCCATAGGTGAGATTGAACGGTGATTCACCTGTGGGGGTCCGTTTCGTAGTGCGATAGTTCCACAGTACGTTGGGGAGCTGATCTGACGATTGGCATTTTCCACTTGGCCATTCGATTGGGGATGGGAGACAGAGGAGAAGCATTGCTGGATGGCAAGGTCTTCACATAGAGATCGGAATGCAGCCCCCGTAAATTGTGTTCCGTTGTCTGTTATGAGGATTATAGGCACGCCGAACCAACAAATGACGTTCTTCCAGAAGAACTGAAGGACTTTGTTCTCGGTGATTGTAGCCAAGGGTTTGGCCTCTATCCACTTTGAGGAGTAGTCGATCGCCATGACTAAGAATTTGAGTTGGCCGGGAGCTGGCGGAAACGACCCTAGTAACTCCATCCCCCACATTGCGAAAGGGACTAGAGTTGATAGGGAGGTTAGCTGAGCTTGGGGTAGGCAGCGAATGTTGGAGTACTTCTGGCAAGAGCTGCATTGTCGGACATGTCATTCGGCATCTTGTAGGAGAGTAGGCCAGAAGTACCCATAATTCAACACCTTCCTGGCGAGGGATCTCGACCCTGAGTGTGCTCCGCCTATGCCTTCGTGAAGCTCTTGTAAGGCGTACGAGGCTTCTTCTGGGGAGAGACACCTCAAGTAGGGCTTGCCGTCCACTTGCGTGAAGGAGCGTTTGTACAAGACCCCCTCAACTAGGGTGTACCGCTCCGCTCTGGTTCTCACTCAACGAGCTTCCTTAGGGTCTTCAGAGAGGAGCCCATTACTTAGGAATTCTATCAGAGGTTTCATCCAATTGTCTTGAAGCTGGACGGGCAGCGACTCCATGGAGTCGGGAGTTTCTTCTTCTATGCTCGGTTTCAGGAGCACTTCAATCAGAATGGTCTGCTCGAGACCTTGAAGGGAGGTGAAGGCCAACTTGGAGAGGGCATCTGCTTGGGAATTCTCTTCTCTGGGGATCCGCTGAATTAATGCCTCTTCAAATAGATACATGAGATTTTGGACCTTGGCTAGATACTTAGTCATTCGATCATCTCGCGCCTCGTACTTACCCAAGACTTGATTCACGACCAGCTGAGAGTCGCTAAAGACCCGAAGGCGTTGTGCCCCTGCCTTGCGAGCCATACCGAGGCCGGCTATAATTCATACTCTGCTTCATTATTGGAGGCCTTGAAGTTGATGCGGAGGGAGTTTTGGAGAACGAAGTCATCTGGGCCTGCAAGAATGACCCCGACTCCTCTCCCTTCGGTGCAAGAGGATCCATCCACATATACTGTCCAAATAGGAGGTCCGTTTGTTGCTTGACTGACCTCGGGAATTGTGCTCTCAACAATGAATTCAGCTAAGGACTGAGCCTTGATTGCGGTCCGAGGCTGATATGATATGTCGTGCTGGCTCAGCTCGATCGACCACTTCATGAGGCGGCCGGAGGTCTCCGGCTTGTGAAGAACTTGCTTGAGCGGCTGGTCGGTAAGAACGACCATCGAGTGGGACTAGAAATATGGGCGAAGCTTCCTGGCTGCCATGACCAAGGCGTAAGCCATCTTCTCCAGCCTTGGATAGCGGAGCTCGGCATCCTGAAGTACCTTGCTCACATAATAGATGGACTTCTGAGCCCTGTCTTCTTCCCTCACTAGGACGGCACTGAGGGTCTAACCTGAGGCAGCTAAGTAAAGGTAGAGTGTCTCTCCGGGGACAGACTTGCTGAGGAGAGAAGGGTTGACTAGATAGGCTTTAAGCTGATCGAATGATTCTTGTTGCTGTTGCCCCCATTCGAAGCCTTTAGCCCCCCTAAGTGCTTTGAAGAAGGGAAGACACTTCTCCCCTGACTTAGAAAGGAAGCGCCTTATGGCAGCAAGGCGTCCCGTCAACTTCTGAACTTCTTTCGCATTTTTGGGAGGAGCCATGTCCAGTATGGCTTTGATTTTCTCGGGGTTAGCTTCGATTCTTCTTTGGCTGACCATGAAGCCTAGGAACTTCCCCGACGAGACTCTGAACACACTTGTTCGGGTTGAGCCTCATATCATGCTTTCTTAATACATCGAACACCTCTTGTAGATCGGCAACATGGTCGGCCCCATGGATGCTCTTGACGAGCATGTCATCAACATATACTTCCATATTTCGGCCGATCTGTTCTTGAAAGACCTTGTTCACGAGGCGTTGATGGGTGGCACCTACATTCTTCAACCCGAAGGGCATTACCCTGTAGCAGTAGAGCCCCTGATCGGTGACAAAGGAGGTCTTCGGGATATCTAGGGGAAACATACAGATTTGATTGTACCCAGAAAAGGCGTCCATGAAGTTGAGAAGATCATGGCCCGAAGTGGCGTCGATCAGGGTGTCGATGCTTGGGAGAGGGAATGTATCTTTAGGGCATGCCTTTATTCAGGTCGGTGAAGTCAATGCAGATTCTCCAGCTCCCGTTGGCCTTTTTTACCATAACTACGTTCGAGAGCCATTTGGGGTAATTGACCACTTGTATAAAATGAGCCTTAAGGAGCTTGTCCACTTCTTCCTTGATAGATTGCTGGCGCTCGGGAGCAAATTTGCGCCTCTTCTGTTGGACCGATTTGGACCCCGGAGCAACGCTCAGGTGGTGGACGAGGAGCTCCTCAGAGATTCCCGGCATGTCGGCAGCTGACCATGCAAAGAGGTCGTGGTTCTTTCTAATGCACTGAACTATGTCGGAACATAGGGCGGATGGGAGGGTCTTGCTGATAAAGAACTTACGGTTCGGATCCTGCTCGGAGAAGAGCACTTTCTCCAATTCATCCACCGGCTCGGACATTGGTCGGACCCCCTCTTGGGGAATTTCAAGAGTCTCGAGGGAGAGGACTGGACCCCCGGTGGCGGTCATGTAACATTTGCGGGCTGTCTCCTGACTACCCCTTACTTCCCCTACTCCTGCCCTAGTGGGGAACTTCATCTTGAGGTGATAAGCCGAAGGGACTGCCTCTAGAGCAGCTAGGCCAGGTCGGCCTAGAATTGCATTATAAGCAGCGGGGACGTCGACGACCATGAAGTCCATCGGCTCTGTTCGGGTAGTAGGAGTTTTGCCAGCGGTTACATCGAGGGTGATTACCTCTTCGATAGTCACCGGCACTCCCGTGAACCCATGGAGCGTGTAGCCAGCGGGCTTGAGCCGGTCCCGTGATAGCTTGAGTCCTTGGAAAGCTGCGAGGAAGAGAATGTTTACGGAGCTACCATTGTCCACTAGGATTCTCTCCACTTTAATGTTTGCCATATGGAGGTTGATCACAAGAGCGTCACAATGTGGGGTTCGGACGGCCTCAAGGTCTTCATCTGAAAATGTGACTGGTACTCCGAGGCCTTGAGGGGGAGGTGTGTCGTGGACCGAATTGACTTCTCGTATGAAGGCCTTCCGAGAGGAGTTGGAGGAGCCTCCCATGGGGCCTCCGTGAATGAGATGTAGGATACGCTCATCTTCGAATTCAGGGGTCTCACGCGTCATTCAGGATGCTTGTTAGCCCCCCGGGGGGAGGAGGAAGATCGGTTTGGTTTTTTCTCACAAATTTGGCCAGCTGCCCCCTCTGGATGAGGGCCTCAATTTCGTTCTTCAAGGCCCGACAATCATTGGTGTCGTGGCCGTGGTCCCGGTGATATCGGCACCACTTCTCTTTGTCCCTCTTCTTGGCAGGGGTGTTCATCTTCGGGGCCAGAGGTATAACCCCTTCCTTCTCAACCTCCATGAGAATGGTGGAGATGTTGGCGTTTAGAGGTGTGAATTTCTCAAATCTGGAGGGAGGGCGGCGTTGGTCACCATTGTCCTTCTGGAGCTTCTTGGCCCCCTCTTCTTCTGTTGCCTTTCTCTTGGACCCAGAGGAAGACCCCTCAAAGGTGGGCCGATGCTCAGCTTCCTCAGCTCGAATATACTTCTCGCTTTGGAGAAGGAGGTCAGAGAAGTTCTGCGGGGCTTCTTGGCAAGGGAGGACCGAAGACTGGAGTTAAGGACATTTGATTGGAAGGCTGCTGCAGCGACCGACTGGTCGAGGTAAGCGATGGACCTAGCTTCCGCGGTGAACCTTTTCACATAGTCTCTTAGCTTCTCACCCTTCTTATGATTGAGGTAGAGTAGCGAAATGCTGGTCTTCTTAGTTCGGCGGCTACTCACAAAGTGGGTGACGAAGAGGGTCTCAAACTGTTCGAAGGAGAATATTGAGGATGGGGCGAGGCAAGAGTACCATTCCCGGGCCGGATCCTTGAGAGTAGCGGGGAAGGTTTTGCATAGCAGAGCATCGTAAGCTTGGTGGATGAGCATGAGGGTCTTAAAGCTTTCGATGTGGTCCACGGGGTCGGACTCTCCGGAATAAGTCTCGAACTGTGGGGGCTTGAAGCCTATTGGAACGGGCGCCTCCATGATTGTTCGAGAGAAAGGAGGTCGGCTTGGACGGAGGGTCCTTCCTCTAAGCTCCTCTTCCCGATCTACCTGACCCAAGCACCTCTCCATCTCGTGGAGACGATGGTAGACGGCATCATTCCTTCAATGGTAGCCGAACAAGCCTCTGGACTCATCTCCATATGAAGGGGAGCAGGGACTACGACGACGGTAGCTCCGAGAGTGGCGAGGACTAGGAATGTGCTGGTGATTGCTAGGAGCTGGGGGAGGAGTTAGGGACCGATGGCGAGGACTTTGGACTGGAGGAGGAGTGGGGACCCTTTGAGCGTTGTTGTTGTAGGGTCGGAGATTGAGGGCCTGCAAGATGGTTGCTTGGAATTGCTGGAACTCGGAACGGGTGATGGGTGCCTCATCATTCCTCGGGGGTTGTCAACCAGCAAGATAATGGGGTCTTCTTCTATGGTGTCCAGGGGACTCTCTCTGCCCTCTGCGAGGAGGGGACCTTCTGTAGTCTCGGCGATGAGGAGATCGCTCATTTGGACGTTGTTGGCGGGAGGCTCCCTCTCGGGCCCGCCTTTCATCCAAACGGCGGCGAAGATCCTCTTCTTTCTGCCGATTGTTGAGGGTGTTGTGGAGGTTATCGGATGCTCGGGGATTGTGAGATGCCATGGAATCAGTAGAGGGGTTGTGCACGGAGACGTGATCATGGTGGAGTGGTTGTTTCTGAGGATTGAGACGGGAGCCCCCCGCATCGACGTTCTGGGGGGCGGTCTGACCGCGAGGGGGTTGAAGATTCTGAGGAGGAAGTTGGTCCTGCTGCGGGGCTTGGTCGGGCTGAGGAGGGAGTCCCTGTGGCTGGACCGTTTCTAGGGGAATCTCCTGTTGTTGAGGGGTAGGTCCACGATTGGACCCTCTGGATCTAAGTTTCTTTGGAGGCATGACTGGAGAAGATCTGACCAACGGGAAGAAAAGGGTTGCTATTCGTGGGTTCCCACAGACGGTGCCAATCTGTTACCGCTAAATCTGGTGTGGGAGCAAACAGATAGTATTTTTAGATTCTTAGGAAAACTGAATAGCAAACCTAGAACCTTTTCCGCCGGAGTTTGACTATTGGCTCCCGCCGTTCACCTGCAAGGAAGTACGAGACACCGAGATTGATCCCGGCGACGCACCCTCCGACGCTCAAGTCAGTAATCAGGAAGATTATGAAAGAGCGTAAATTGACAAAAGATTAATTACCTCTTAATGGTGGTGGATGGGGGTATTTATAGCCGCTGTTGGGATCAGATTAGGAATGTAATCCCTAATTCCCAGTGAAAGGATAGATGTGAATTAAGGCCGTTGATTAGGATTAATCAGAAACCCTAATTCTATCATGCTGGACCGGGCTCGTTTCGGGTTTGAACCCGTACCCAGTTGAGGTGGATCCGTTTGCGGGTTATGGGGCTTCTGGAAAGAATGCCCCGTTACCACTTCAGACCCATTTGTAAGTGAAATTACCATTTTACCCTTAAGCTTTAAGATTCGCGCCCAATTTGGACGGTTCCGATTTAACTCTATTTTTAGCTATATCAATGGTTAAGCTTGAAGATGATACAGTTCCTCGTACTCCATCCAATGAGCTCAATGGTGAACTGGACATGCTTGAAACTCCCCGTATTGAGGATAAAGATATACAACATTCAGATAGTTTGGAAAAGCAAGAAGAAGATTGTGTAATTCTCGTCAAGGATAATGAAACGTACTGAAAAATGGTTCGAGTAGTTCAGATTTAGAAGGCGATTATCAGGATCTTGTTCACAGTTCGAAAATTGAGGGTGAGCCTGTTAGGTTTGATCAACTGGCTATTAATGATGGAGATAATCTTTTGTCAAATAATACATCCACAATAGTTCTTGATTCAAGCCCTCAAAATGAAGGAGATGTTCTTCTTGTTGAAAGTAGCCGAAACACCTATGATGGGTCAGAAGAGATTGTTCAAGTGGAAACTGTTAAGGATGTGAATGGACAGAACACAATTGAGACGAGGGATCCGTCTGCTGCACTGAACAAAGTCAGTAAAAAAAAGCTGACTATCCAAACAGCTTCAGCTTTTAATTTCAAAGCTCTAATTTCTGGCTTCTCCTTCTGAAGTAGCTTTAAAGCCCAAAAAAAAGTTAGGCCAAACGCAACCTAATAAGAGGTGAATATTTTGCCCAAGAGGTTAAATCGCGGAATATTAAACTTGTATCTCTTATCATGTGCACGTCAACGAGAGAATTCTGTTCTGCGTTAATTCTCAATATTCTCTCTTAGGGTATTTATGTCAACATACCTTTGGATTGTAATTACTAAGAAGTCATGTTTTTCTAATCAGTTTAATGGTAGATGAAATGATGAGATGGAGGGAAAGCACTGCAGGTATTATCAATTTGCCTCTCATAATACGACGAAGTGTTATGATCCTTTTCCTCTTTTTTTTTTTTTGCAAGTCTTGCTATGAGACTTTGTTAACTGTGATGGAAAACTCGGCTTCTGTTTATATGTGGTGCTTTCAAAATATTGTAACTTAATATTTTAGTCCACTCTCAGCAGTTCTAGACTCACATTAGCAATAATTTCAGGCTTGGAAAATTGTGGTGGTTGATTGAAAGCATGGTGTTGAATGTTTAGTTTGTTTTAGTGAAACGTAGCGGTGTTAATCCCTTGATTTTCAACTGAATGGAAATTGTTCAGAAATTCAGAAGAACAGTGTGGGATCAGATGGAACTTCTTGAGCCTCAATAAGACTTCTGCACTTTCAAAATGATTCGCAAACAAGGAAGATGATACCAGTTCACTTTGGTCGTTCAACTAATATCATGCTTTATCTTCCCACTAGGTATGCCCGTGGGACGTGCATACGGCACGTATTCGGAACTGCATGTAAATTTAGTTAGATTTATTTGATTGGGTGAACTGCATATAAATTTCTAAAAAAATTAAAACATTTTAACGAATAAGTGGGTGTAAACAAAAAAGGTGGGTGTAAACAAATACACCCACCTTTCTAATACAATCAACTACTCTATACAGGCCTCCTCTGAAATTATATTGCTTCCTAATAGTTTTCTAATACGACATTTTTAAAATGTTTCATACGGCATGTTATCGCGACGTCTTAACTTTCTTTAAAATGTTTAGTAAATATTTCGACAGTATTATTTAAAATTGTAGTAAAAATTTCGATAGAATCTCTCATGAAATATTATTCCTTTGAGAACAATTCCTTAACATCATAGACAGTCAAATTGAATCCTCCATAGCCCAATCCAAGCCACATTACACAGTCATAATATATATTAGGCTCTGGGAAAAAAAACTTCATATGACTAAAGATATAGTTTGGAATCATAATAGACTTTAGGAAATTTCTGAAAATTTTGACAGAACCACCCTTAAAATATTAGCCATTTTACAGCAATTCCTTACGAAATTCTGCTCACAATTAAAAATTTATCATCACAGTTAAGAAATATAAATCCTCCCCAGGCCAATCCAAGCAACATCACATAGACATTATATATATAGGGCTCTGGGAAGAAAAAATCTTCATATGACTAAGATACAAAATAAAAACCAAGATATCGTTTGAAAACATAATAGATTTTAGAAAATTTAGTAAAAATTTTGACAGAACCTCCCCTAAAATATTAGCCCTTTTACAGAAATTCCTTACGGAATTCTGCTAACAATTAAATATATGACATCACAGGCAATAAATATCACTCCTCCCCAGGCTCAACCGAGCAACATCACACAGGCATCATATATATAAGGCTCTGGGGGGGGGAAATCAGAATATAATGCAAGATACAAAATAAAAACCAAAAATTCGTTTGAAAATGTAATAAATTTGTTGAAAAACCTTCGAAAAACCTTTAAAAAACCAAACACAGAACCCAATACTCCACAAAATTGCGGGTACGGGTATTAACATAACTATATTATATCATCATTATATACAGTTACTTACATCATCTCCCAAAATGCTAAATATTACAATTATTACAACTATTACATCCTCCACCATACTAAACACCAACCAACTGAATGAAAAAAAAAATTACATGGTTGTAGGAGAACACAATGGTTGAAGTCTTGAAAAATAGGACCAAACAGTGAGCCTAAAAAAACAGTAAGAGTTTTGAATCAAATAGTAAGAGTTTACAATAAACAATTAAAACAATAGTAATAGTTTTGAAACCATTACCTTTCAAACAGAACAATGGCTTCAACCAAACATGTTCCTCATCACCCTACAAAAAGTTAAACTGTCAATATGTACCTATTAGTTATGATGGCCATGTAAGTTCGCACTTGTATATATTTTAACCTATGGGTAATATACACGGGTTAAAGGTAAAAAAGTTTAACCTATTCGATTTTGACGTAGCAGCTCGATATTGTCTCTTACGTTGTGCCAATTGACGCGGAGTGCACCTTTCAAGTCCTTCTACTTGAGAATCAATCATATGGCTGAACATGGAGAGCAACTAACTAAAGATATTCTAAAAAAATTGAGATTTAAAAAGTAATTGAGCGGTTATTTACCTAACAGCGTCAGAAGATTGAGCAGTTCTTTGTAGGCTAATATTTGGCAGTAGTGAAGAAGTTTCCGTGAACGATAATCCTGCTCAAATAATGCATACCTAGGTTTGTCAAGAAGGCAAAGAGAACATAAACCCCTTCGTGCATATGAGACAGAGACATATGCCAAGAGGGGAAAATAATGGAAAGTTAAAAAAATTATTTGACCGGTATCAACTATTATAACTAATGGTTCTTTATTAATCATGAACCGTTAAAAAGAAAGTGATCTTCATATAATGATATAAAGATCTCCCTAGTGTCCCCCGAGAACTGGCAACAGTCACATATTAAGGGAGTTCAGTACAGAACACATATTACTGCAAACATACCATAGTGCTTACCTGCACCTCTTCCTGTCCAATATGCAGTTCATTAAATTCAGAAACAGCCTCCTCGACTAATTGGGTTTCACTTCCAACCATATCTTCTCGACTGCTTACCTATTCTAACCTGGATAAAGCATGCAAGATTCATGTAAATATATGCAAACTATAAGCATTAAAACAGAAGGGTCTTTTGGTTTCCAGAGAGTATCAAGTAGAGCGATCATCACCAACTAACAGTGATCCTTACATACTACCAAATGCCGACAACAATTAACCTTAATTATGAATGCAGGGATATGTCAAAAGCGGAAGAAAAATAAAATTAAAGTACTAAATTATAAGTTTCAAGCCCTTAAATATCAACCATAATAATTTTCAGTGTTTGATTCGACCATAACATATCGCATTTGAGCCACAAATACTGATAACTGGAAATCTAACCATATTAATGTGACATTAAATACATGGGATTTAATCCAAACATCCTAAAAGTACAAAGTGAAAATTTAAACATGTTTTGGAAATTTATTTGTTTGTAACCATCTGTCTCATAAATAAATGGTTCAACATTATAATATCTCGCCTGTGCATCTTGTACAATGTCAATCCTTAGGTAAAAATAGTTCAACTGATATGATTGTGAAATTTGTCGGCCTATTATATATTTCCACTTGGTAGTATTTGAGGGACAAATACTCAAAGCCTGTGTGTGTGTGTGTGTGTGTGTGTGTGTGTGTGTGTGTGTGTGTGTATGTGTGTGTGTGTTTGTGTGTGTATATATAGATACTTAGAACTAACAGAAATAAGAAGAAAAAACATCCGAAGAATCTATCAACCTGGGTACATAAACCCACAACTCTCTCTGCTCTTGGATGCAAGGGGGAGCACATCCTAAAGCACACTTCTACATGATCCCCTCGATCCACCGGTGAGAAGGGCAGGTCCAAGATTCTTTGACCAATAATTGCAAAAAGTATCTTGTATCAGAAAATATAGAAGTCATGAAAGCTATATGAAATACGATAATTAAGTAATCTACTTCGAACATGTGACATCTCGTTCATTAGATTCATGCCTTATCAGCTCTCATCATGCTTATTGATATGGCCAAAACCAGGGGTTCAATCGAGGCCGTCCGAATGGGGCACGAATCCTTCAGCTCAGGGGCGAGATGGTAATTTCACATGCAAACGGGTCCGAAGCGGGTACTGGGTCTCCTTCTCACAGATCCAATAACCCGCAAACGGATCCACCTCAGCTGGGCACGGGTTTCAACCCGCTGCCAACTCGATCCAGCAAGACACAATCAAGGTCCCTGATTAGATCTAAATCAACGGCCATGATTCACGTCAATCTTTACACTGGGATTTAGGGATTAAAATTCCTTATCTGATTACCAGAATATACCTTATCAGATTACTTTCCCAATCTGTTTACAAGGAGATTATTCTATATCAGACTACGCGGATTACATCCCTAAATTGTTCTCTAAGACGCCTATAAATACCCCCCACCCATCTCCATTAACAGGTAATCAATCTTTCTCAAGTTAATCGCTCTTTCATAATCAATTCTGGTTACTGACTTGAGCGTCGGAGGGTGCGTCGCCGGGAACAACCCCGGTGTTTCGCACTTTTTGCAGGTGCACGGCGGGAGCGACGATCAGAGTTCAACGGAACAGGTATACAGGTTCTCCTATTCAGTTTCCCCAAGAACTCACAAATTCATCTGTTTGCCCCCACACCGAATTTAGCGGCAACAGATTGGCGCCGTCTGTGGGAAAAACATACGAATAGCAGCCCCTCCTCTTTCCGTCGACTAGATCTTCTCCAGCCATGCCTCCGAGAAAAGCCAAATCTAGGGGGTCCAACCGTGGGCCCAATCCCGCCGATCAGCAGGAGCCAGTCCCTGACCAACCCGTTCTGCAGCAGGAACGACCTCCCCTTCAGCAAGATCAGCCCCTTCAGAATCAGCAACCCCCCAAGGGTCCGACCGGACCTCAGAATGCTGGTGCGGGGGGCTCCCGCGGAAAGCAACCTCTCCACCAAGACCGCATCTCCATACACAATGCCTCTACGGATTCCATGGCATCACACAATCCTCAGAGTCGGCAGAAGAAGGACGTGGATCTTCGTCACCGTCTGGACGAAAAACGGGCCCGAGAGGGAACCTCCCGCCACTATCGTCCGGGTGAACGATCTCCCCGTCACCGGGATTACAGAAGGTCTCCTAACCGTAGGGGGCGAAGGGAATCCCCCGAGCATCGCAGAAGAAGGCCGCGCTCCCCCGAGAATGAATACACCTGGTAAGAAGAGGAATAAGGATAAGTGGTGCCGCTTTCACAGGGACCACGGCCACGACACGGATGATTGTCGGGCTCTCAAGGAGGAGATCGAAGAACTCATACAGCGGGGGCACCTGATCCAGTTCGTCCAAAAAGAGGGGGCCGAGCTCCTCACCTGATCACCACCTCTTCCAAACGAACAGAAAGGCCCGCCGAGCTTCAAGACTCAGCTCCTCCCAAGAGGTCCTCACCTTATTGTAGAAGTAGGATTTTGATTTTCAATAAGGCCGATGCTTGTAACCCGGCCAACAACATGTAATAACGGCACGCTCTATTGAAGCAGCCACTTAGCTTATTTCAATAAAACTTTACGTTTTTCATGGGAAATTGTTGCTCTCGTTTCATCTCTATCTCTCCGAGTCACGACTCGCTAAAAGGTGAGTTCGGAGCCCAGCTTCTTCTACATGGCTGCTCCCACAACTTGCTAAGCACTTCACAATGGTTCGGAGTCCAGCACTCGGTTCGACTCTTCTTCCTCGGCTCGCCCACAGACGAGCCGGAAGTAGATCGCCGTTCGAAATTGCTCCTACAGCCGTTGAATGGATCGGAGTCCAACACTTGGCTCGATTCTACTTCGCAAGTTCGCTCCTAAGCGGACTAGAAGTAGCTCGCCATTCGAAACTGCTCCTGCATCCCTTAAACTAACCTCACAATGGTTCGGAGTCCAGCACTCGGTTCGACTCTTCCTCCTCGGCTCGTCTTCAGACGGGCCGGGGGTAGATCGCCGTTCGAAATTGCTCCTGCAGCCGTTGAATGGATCGGAGTCCAACACTTGGCTCGATTTTGCTTCGCAAATCCGCTCCTAAGCGGACTAGAAGTAGCTCGCCATTCGAAACTGCTCCTGCATCTCTCAAATTTATCACACAATGGTTCGGAGTCCAGCACTCGGCTCGACTCTTCCTACTCGGCCCGTCTTCAGACGGGCCGGGGGCAGATCGCCGTTCGAAATTGACCCTGCAGCCGTTGAATGGATCGGAGTCCAACACTTGGCTCGATTTGGCTTCGCAAGTCCGCTCCTAAGCGGACTAGAAGTAGCTCGCCATTCGAAACTGCTCCTGCATCCCTTAAACTAATCTTACGACCGGATCTTTCCTCCGGCTCGACTCTATCTCTCCGACTCGTCCTCAAACGGTCCGGTACCCGTCCCGACCGTAGACTGTGCCGAGCTGACGAGGTACCGACCCTCGTTTTGGGAAAAAATCACCCCGAGGTCAACTCGCCGTTAGATCCTCTCAAATTGTGTGCCAAAGCGTGATGAGCGGATCCAGTAGTGCCACGTGCCCACAAAACGACAAGATAACGTTTTCTTGGTACTCGTGCCTGCCTCTGGATTCGTGCCCCCATCCGACGGTTATGGACACCCCACGTCGATCGGCACCAAGGGCCGAACGGCGGAGTCAGAACAACACATTGTTGGAGAATTCGTTTCGGCCATCAATTGCGCCGAACTAACGAGGTACCGACCCTCGTTTTTGGCAAAATATCATCCCGAGGTCAACTCGCCGTTAGATCCTCTCAAATTGTGTGCCAAAGCGTGATGAGTGGATCCAGTAGTGCCACGTGCCCACAAAACGACAAGATAACGTTTTCTTGGGACTTGTGCCTGCCTCTGGATTCGCGCCACCATCCAACGGTTGTAGACACCCCACGTCGACGGGCGTCAATAGCCGAGCGACAGGATCAGAATTGCGACAAAAGACTCGACGAACAGCCAATAGAAGACACTTCGGATAAATCGACCCCAATTTTATTAATGACTTGGACGAGTTTACAAAAAGATTACTACAGCGAGTTCAACAAAATATTAGAAGGCATGACCCGCTCATTTCCTCCGAGGAAGGGGGACACTCCGGTTCAACGACACTTTGGGTCGGCGCTTCTTAGCCTCCGAGCTCGTCTCCAGGCCGACGAACCGGGACGCCCCTTCGCCGCTGAGCCTCACAGTCGCCCCAACCGAAGCGCCACTTGAAGACACCGCCACACCACTTTGTGCATCGGCGGCTGACGCCCCGATGATAGGAGTCCGGGACGCCGCTTGGTAGAACGTGATACCTCGCTCGATCTCTTCGCGGGTACACGAGGTGCTCCGGACGTTGGCCCTCACCGGCTGAGGCTTGAGCCGAGCGACCTCCTCCTCCAATTCGACGATCCGGTCCTTCAGTGCCTCGTCCCTCACGACAATTTTGAACCGAGGAAGCTTCGCCGATCCAGGGTATTCGGCGCTGTCAGATATGACACGACGCAGATGGGTCACCTCGATACTCTTGTCGACTGTCACCCTTTGCAAATGCTCGACCTTCTTCACGAGCTCATCTCGTTCGGCCAAAACAGAAGCCAATTCTTCTTCCTTAGCAAATAGCTCGGCTTCGGCTATCCGCAAGTGGTACACTTCGGCCAACAGATCCCCGTTCTTCATCTCCATATTGTACAGCATCCTCCTCGTCAGGTCGATCTCGCCCTCAAGGCGTTTCACGAGAGATAGATGGAACAGCTCTACTTGTCGCCGAGCCATCGTAGTGACGGGGGCCTACCCTACGACCGAACCAAACACTTAGACAATTTCAAAGACAAAACGTTTTTTCATTTATCAAAAAGCGGTGGCCAGTCCGCAAAAGGCGTTACAAAGCTCGGAAGAAAAAGCAGAACAGAAACTACAAAAAGATTAACGAAAGAATCAAGGGTCCACCTGCGTCTCCGCTCCCACCCCGGACGCATCGACGGGCGGTCCCTCGATCTCTCCCTTAGCCGGGTCATCCTCTCCCCCTCCGTCTTCGCCTTCGACCTCGTCCTCGGCATCCCCCTCCTCGTCGTCCACGGGCGACCCGGGCCACAGTCGATAGCCGACTCGCTCGAAGCCGGGGACACGAGCCTGGACGTGGTCCAGGGCCGTCTGGTAGGATCGCTCCATGTTCTCAGCCATATGTTTCTTCGCCTCTGCCTCAATCTCGGCTTCGACCTCCGCCCGGATCCTCGCTGCCTGCGCTTCCCTCTCCGCCTTCTCGTCGGCCAAGGAATTCAATGCCGCGGCAAGATCTTCGGCGGCCTTGGCGGCTTTGGCGGACTCCGCTTCGAGGCCCTCCTTCGCTTTCTTCAGGTCGGCAGTAAGGTCGGCCACCCGAACGTCCAGAGCCTCGGCCCGCCTCTGCTCGGCCTCGAGATCCTTGACCGCCCGGACCTTCGCCAGCCTGTCTTTCTCGCTGGCGGACTTCAGCTCCTTCTCCTGTGCGGCGAACGCCTCCATGAGATGGCCGAAGTGAACGGTGGCCTACGAAGACAACGATAAGTACGAAGTACGCACCGAGTAACAAACTTGAAGAAATTTGCGAACACTTACCGAAACAAGCCCCCGGGCGACTTCGTAAGTGTCGTCGCCGACCCTCCCCGCATTCAGCGCGGCCTTATCCTTCGGGGTCGCCAAGTGTTTGACGACCTGCATTGACATCTGCGAGTTGCCGAGGAAACCATCATGATTCCTCACCAGCCAGTTCGGCACAAACAACTGCTTGTGCTGCTCGGTCAGGATTTCCTCGGCATTCTGAGTCAATGGGGGAAGCTCGAGCGCCAGCGCCGCATTGACATCAAAGACACCCTCGTTCACGGACGGGGCGACAGGGGCCGAGGTCTCCTCCACCATCACTACCTCCGAAGGCACCTCGGTAGCCGGGGGAGGCGGAGCAACGTTAGCGGCGACCGCGGGCTGAACACCCGAAGACGCACCCTCGGCCGCCCTCTTCCTTTTTCTGGTCCCGGTCAGCTTGGACCTATCGGCCATCATAGCTTTAAAGTCAATCTTCATCGACTCTGCATCAACAAAAAAAAAAAAGAGGGAGAAAACCGAATCAAAACAGACGAATTGAAGACTTAGAAAAAAAATGAATGAGATGTCAAGAGCGTACTCGGGTCGATGGGGCTTAGTCCGGACCCGAACAACACCTCCTCGGTCAACTCCCTCCAACTCAGTACCGGAAGGGCCGTGATCCTCCTCGCTACCTCCTCCTCGGCCTCAGATAGTGCGGGGTCGCCCCGCGCAAATTTCGGCACTTCCACCTTCCACCGGGACGGAATGTGCCAAATCGCTTCGCCCCTTACGATAAAATACTTCTCCCTCCAACCCTTAAGAGAGTCGGGATTCTCTACAATCTTAACACCTCTCCTCGGCCCCAAATAGTACCGGTACTCCGAGCCGTGTTGCCTGTTTATCCGATAGAGGCCCCGGAAAACTGACAGATCCGGCGCTACCTCGGCTCGGTGACACTGAAGCAAGAATGCGTTCACATGACGCCAAGTGTTTGGACTGAACTGAGTAGGGGCGAGACAATACCAACCGAGGATCTGAAGTATGAAAGGGTGCAGCGGAAAACGCAGTCCCGCGTTCAAGGAGTCGACGTCAAACATGCACATGTCCGACGAAGGCAACTTAGTGTTTGCTCGCACCCCGGGGCCAGCGACCATCAGCTTGTACTCCGACGGGATAGCGAAGGCCTTCCTGATCCGAAGAAGATCCTTCTCGGTCAACGACGAAATGAGCTCGTCAGCTTCGGAGGGATGGAACGGACTAGGCTCCTCGACGATCTTCGACTTTCCGTAGATCGCTTTCTCCAGAAGATCACCCTCGTACTGCCTGACTCCCGAATGCCCGGACAGGACGGAAGGATATTGTCCCATCTCGGGAGCTCGTTTCGGGTTCTCCACAATCACCCCCACTATGGGGGGCGGGGTCTCCCCTGTCCTCTTCTTCTTCCCGATCCTCGACTCGACAGCCAGCGGTTCGGCCATCTGCTTCCCCTTCCTGCGAGCTTCCGCCCTACTCCTCTCCCCGGCGCCATCACCGCCCGAGGACGAGGCACCACTACCCGAGCTTACCCTTGACATCCTTTGAAAAAGCTAAGGCAAAGACAAACTAACCTTTGAAGTGACGTTCACGGTCGGAGAATGCTCGCCTGAAATTGCCTGGCCCACGCGACAGCTAACGACAACACCGTGGAGCAAGGGCGCCGCTAGCAGAGGACTCAGAGAACAAAAGTGAATTCGTAGAGTGAAAAGTGAGAAATGAGCTCATGGGTGAAGGATTGGTAACTTATAACCTCAACTGATAACGGGCCTCCTTGGGAATCCAAAAGGCCCACTAAGAATCCCAAACGCCCTACAAGAGAGAGGCGGCGGTATGAGAGGGGTGGCGGAACTCCCCAAAAAACACAAGTAACAACTCGGCCTCCGGCCCACCAAGCCGAGCCACCGAGTTCGCCCAAAAATACCCAACTCCGCGCCCGGCAAACAGCGCGAGGTATGCGGACCGAGGTGACGAGATACCGACCCTCGTTTTTGGCAAAAAATCCTCCCGAATCAAAATCACCGTCGGATCTCTCCAAAATTCGCGTCAGAATCTGATGAACGGTTCAGATTGCGCCACGCCCACAAAACGACAAGATAGCGTTTTTTCGTGATCTGAACCCCATCCTCGTGATGCGTGCCCAGATAAACGGCCCAGATCTTGCCACGTCCACAAAACGACAAGATAGCGTTTTATGGGGATCCACGCCAAAGATGGACGGCCTAGATGATGCCACGTACCTCGGATGCTCCGAACCGAGGCACCGACCCTTCCAACCAGGTCGCCGACCCCCCAAGCCGCGGCACTACGCATCCGGGCCGTGGTGCTGGGTTACCGACCCATCCAACCGGGTCGCCGACCCCCCTAGCCGCGGCGCTACGCATCCGGGCCGTGGTGCTGGGGTATCGACCCTTCCAACCGAGTCGCCGACCCCCCTAGCCGCGGTGCTACGCATCCGGGCCGTGGTGCTGAGGTACCGACCCTCGTTTTTGGGAAAAAATCCTTCCGACCCTCAGGAGCCGTTGGATCTCATAGGAAAGCGCGCTCGTCATGATGGACGACCCAGATCTTGCCACGTCCACAAAACGACAAGATAACGTTTTATGGGGATCCACGCCAAAGATGGACGGCCTAGATGATGCCACGTACCTCGGATGCTCCGAACCGAGGCACCGACCCTTCCAACCGGGTCGCCGACCCCCCTAGCCGCGGCGCTATGCCTCCGGGCCGTGGTGCTGGGGTACCGACCCTTCCAACCGGGTCGCCGACCCCCCTAGCCGCGGCGCTACGCGTCCGGGCCGTGGTGCTGAGGTACCGACCCTCGTTTTTGGGAAAAAATCCTTCCGACCCTCAGGAGCCGTTGGATCTCGTAGGAAAGCGCGCTCGTCATGATGGACGTCCCAGATCTTGCCACGTCCACAAAACGACAAGATAGCGTTCTATGGGGATCCACGCCAAAGATGGACGGTCTAGATGATGCCACGTACCTCGGATGATCCGAACCGAGGTACCGACCATTCGAACCAACTCGCCGACCCCTTGAACCGCGGCGCAACGCATCCGGGCCGGGGTGACGGAGTGCCGACCCTCGTTTTTGGGAAAAATCCTTCCGAGGAGCAGGAGGCGTCTGATCGTTCCGAAATTCGCGCTCCGTCTTGATCGAAGGCCCAGATGACGCCACGCCATAAATAGGTATTAAAAATTGATTTTTATTTATTTAAATCGGTTTATTTATTTAAAAAATTGCGAAAAATCGCTAAAAATTCGGGAAAATTAGCTAAAAATTCCAGGAAATAATTAAAAATTCGGGGGATATTTCTAAGCCACCGAACGAGCAATTATTACCTAGAATACGCGGCTAAAGCCCCCGAACAATTAGCCAACACATCGCAAAATTAAATAAATCATCCGGAAAAATAGATAAAAACTCGACACAGCTTCGGAGCATCAAAGAAGGAGGAACTAGCCTACCCCCGTGCTCCAGGATTCAAAAATCACCCATTCGGACTGCGACACAGTTCCACCGACCACTGAGTTAGTCAAACTACTCCTCAAAGACTGACCACCCTCAGCCTTTAGGAGTGGGGGGCTCGTGATATGGCCAAAACCAGGGGTTCAATCGAGGCCGTCCGAATGGGGCACGAATCCTTCAGCTCAGGGGCGAGATGGTAATTTCACATGCAAACGGGTCCGAAGCGGGTACTGGGTCTCCTTCTCACAGATCCAATAACCCGCAAACGGATCCACCTCAGCTGGGCACGGGTTTCAACCCGCTGCCAACTCGATCCAGCAAGACACAATCAAGGTCCCTGATTAGATCTAAATCAACGGCCATGATTCACGTCAATCTTTACACTGGGATTTAGGGATTAAAATTCCTTATCTGATTACCAGAATATACCTTATCAGATTACTTTCCCAATCTGTTTACAAGGAGATTATTCTATATCAGACTACGCGGATTACATCCCTAAATTGTTCTCTAAGACGCCTATAAATACCCCCCACCCATCTCCATTAACAGGTAATCAATCTTTCTCAAGTTAATCGCTCTTTCATAATCAATTCTGGTTACTGACTTGAGCGTCGGAGGGTGCGTCGCCGGGAACAACCCCGGTGTTTCGCACTTTTTGCAGGTGCACGGCGGGAGCGACGATCAGAGTTCAACGGAACAGGTATACAGGTTCTCCTATTCAGTTTCCCCAAGAACTCACAAATTCATCTGTTTGCCCCCACACCGAATTTAGCGGCAACACTTATCTAATGTTAATTAAACAAAATCAGATTATGATATGCAAGACAAAAGTAGCTTGCAAATCTTATTACCTTTGTAACTGTCCAATGATGTAGTGATTTTGAATCCCAAGGAAGTGGGCTGAAAAGCCTCCTTGCAACTCCAGAAGGGACTTTGCTAGGAACTGAATATGACATTGCAGTCCAAACTAAGACCATCAAAGGAACTCCATAGTCAGCAGTGAAACTTCGAAACCATCCTGCATTTATCAGTAAGTAATCAACGCATGTAAAAAATTTAAACAAACAAAATTAACTCGAGATTTACAGACCTGTGCCATATCGCCATGCTCTTTCCCTTATGCTCTTTAATGCAGTATATAATAGCCCAATGGTGAATATGATGTCCAACAATCCATTGGTATATAACCACTGAAATTGGTTTACGGGTAGATTTGGATCTTCACCTTTTGGAACATTAAATTCACTGACTATGACCTACAATTGAAATAATATGCATTTAGTATGACTCCTCTGATTGAAAAATTAAATAAAACTCACTTCACAAATTTGTTGAAAAAAATAGAAACCTTAATAGCTTGTTGAATGAAAGAACAGTGATTAGCATCCCAAAAAGTTCTCTTGCAACCCTTGTGAATCTACTGATAATAGCGGAAGCATTGAAAGCTGCAAGAAGGAATAGCATACATGCAGTCCAAATACAAACCCTGTAGGAAATTGAAGCAAATAGAAAACAAACTTTATTTTTACGGAAAAGATGAGTTATAAATCAATACTATCCATCATACAGAATGTCCTTATGTTAATGTATTACCATCCAGCCCAAGCTAAAAATGGATGTCCTCCTAAATCCGTTCGGTCTTTTGCAAAGTTGTACAGATAAATTATCACAGTGGGTTCTGCAACTCCTACAATCAACATCGGCTGCCCACCAAGTGTCGAGTGTATGATTCCACATAAAGCAGTAGAAGCCAATGTTTCTACTGTGCTCAGTGAGCCATCTGTGTATAGATCAACATATAAATTTTTTACACTTTTGAAACCATCATGAACCCATCATAAGCATAGGCAATGAGAACCAAAATCACGCATGTAGTTTGGTACAAAGAAACAGGAAAATCATTGGTAAAAATGGAGGAATGGACCTGTATCTTTACTTAGCTGCTCCCCAAATGCAATGACGGGAAGAGCGGAAGCAAGAAAGTTGTACAGAGTAGGCGTCAATATCCTGTACACAATATATTCAATACTTAGAAAAACAGCAGAATTTAATTTTAAAAAAACAGTAATGAGTTGCAAGCAGTATATGGTATCGGAATCCTGAGTGAAAGCCACCAATCCAGTCCTGCCTATAACATACCACTCTTCCTTTGACATCTTTGATGATTCCCCTGAATGGGGTTTTCAGGTGATCCACCATTCCTGAACAAAACATCCAATAATAAGCCAAATTTTGTATCTAAAAAAAATGATACTACACAAAAACAACCAAAGAATGAGGTCCAACAGTAGAGAAAATTAATGAGAAACTTCTTTTTCTTGACTCAAACATGCACCATGAAACCTCATCTTCATTTACATATTAAGCTCATCCGTAACTAACGGAAAGATATAACAATCTAAAATTAATTGGCCACATTCTCCATAGAGACCTCTTCCCTCTTCCTTCCCCAAGCTCTAAAATCTAAATACATCAATTGGCATAATATTGGTATCACATGTTAGAACATAAACACAAATCCATCAACACTCACTACAACCTCAGAGACCTACTATATTGGTTGGCAGGTTAACTTCCCCCAAGGCACCTATCATGTGATCTCTCCAACTCGAGTTGTTGGTCCCTACAATCATTATTTCATTTTTTTTTCCTTCAAAAATTTTAACGCAAATTGTAAACCCATCAACCTATATTTCACGATCAAGCTCTCTCCACGTATCAATTCACAATCCTTGCAATCTAACCCTAACCCTAAATAACTTCACCCCTCAAAATTAATCAAAACATCCTAATTCGGATACCAAATCAATTTCGATTCAAGAAAAAAATTTCTGCTGTGAGGTGAAATCGATGGAGAGATCAACCTATACTTCACGATCAAGCTCTCTCCACGTATCAATTCACAATCCTTGCAATCTAACCCTAACCCTAAATAACTTCACCCCTCAAAATTAATCAAAACATCCTAATTCGGATACCAAATCAATTTCGATTCAAGAAAAAAAAATCTGCTGTGAGGTGAAATCGATGGAGAGATTTTGTATACCTGAGAGGTGAAATCGATGGTTGGATGGGGTCGCTGTGCGGTGAAATCAATGGTCGAGTGTGATGGCGACTGGACTGTGCGGAAGGCGACGGGACTGTGCGGAAAGTGACGGGAAGGCGACGGGAAATCGATGGTTGGTGAAGGAGCGAAGCTCGAACGGGGGAAGGCGACGGGACTGCGGAGTTGTCGAGGTCGGGGGCTGTCGATGGAGAGACGGTGCTGGGAAGCTGCGAACGGCGACGTCTGAGGTGGAGGATGAGGTCGGGAAGCGACGACTGGCAGAGGCTGGAGGTGAGAGCGGAGATCGGATGGAGGTGGGTTAGGATCGGGAGGGGGGCGCTGATGGAGGGAGAAGTGAGAGAGCGGGGAGATAGAGAGAGGGAGACAGTGAGAGAGAGAGTGGGCGGGAGAAAGAGAGAGAGAGAACGGGGAGAAAGAGAGAGAGAGAACGGGGTTTTTTATTTTTAGGGAAAAAGAGAGAGAGAGAGTGTGTGTTTTTGAATTTGTGGAATTTGAAATTTGGGCGGGAAAATATGTTTTGTGAGAGTAGATCTGGTCCATTGATTTTGGGATAGATTGAATGTGAGCCACTTGAATTTGAAATTTGGGCGGGAAAATATGTTTTGTGAGAGTAGATCTGGTCCATTGATTTTGGGATAGATTGAATGTGAGCCACTTGATAGCTTTCTTTGTGTTTTATTATATAGATTATTAATGTTTATAGGTATATTGTGCTTGAAAGGTTAATTTTTAGATATCAAATTGATGCAGCTTTTTTTGATGTGGGAGCAACGAATAGTGAGTTCTTTGATGATTAGGGAAAACTTAGATCTCACCCGTTGATCAGATCTGATATGAGGCTGTATGTGGATGGATTGAGATGGGTGGCTGAGCCGGAAACCTGCAAAAAAACCTGAAACATTAGCCGTGTGTTTGGATAGTTGTTTTACACTTTTTTTCGTTTTCTAAAACCAAAAGAGCGTTTGGTTACCCTCTTTTCGAAGCGATTTTTTGCTTCTCTTTTCACAAAAATCCAAATGGGTCATTTCTTAACCATTCCTCTCTCTTTTCTGATATACTATTATTCTAATATATATATACTATTATTATAATATATATTATTATTTCATATATACCATTTTATATATACTATTATAATATTCTATTATTATTATAATATATATTATTATTATTATATATTACTATTATATATTATTATATAATTTATTATATAATTTATTATTATTATATTAAATTATTTAATACATTGTTATAATATATTATTATTACATATATATTATTATAATTATTATATATTATTATATATATGTATATAATTAAATATGTTTATTATAATAAATTATTTTATATTATTATTATATAATATACAATTATTATAATTGTTGCCGCTAAATTTGGTGTGGGGGCAAACAGATAGAATTTGTGGACTCTTAGGAAAACTGAATAGCAAACCTGTATACCTGTTCCGTTGGAGTTGACGCTGACTCCTGCCATACACCTGCAAAAAGTGTGAGACACCGGGGTTGTTCCCGGCGACGCACCCTCCGACGCTCAAGCCAGTAATCTTGGAAGACTATGAATGAGCGTGAAAACTGGAGAAAGATTGATTACCTCTTAATGGAGATGGATGGGGGATATTTATAGGCATCTTTGGGAACAGATTAGGAATATAATCCCCGTGATCTGATAAGGAATATTCTCCTAGTAAACAGATAAGGAATGTAATTCCTAATCCCCGGTGAAAAGATAGATGTGAATCAGGGCCGTTGATTAGGGTGAATCAGAAACCCTAATTCTTATCTTTTCTGGACTGGGTGTGTTTCGGGTTGGGACCCGCACCCAGTTGAGGTGGATCCGTCTGCGGGTTATTGGGTCTTTGGCTAAAAGGTCTAGTTCCTATCCCAGATCCATTGGTGTGTGAAATTACTGTTCTACCCCTGAACTTCAAGATTTGCGCCTCATTCAGACGGTTCCGATTAAACCCCATTTTTAGCCATATCACTAGCCCCCCACTCCTGAAGACTGAGCTTGATCAGTCTTTGAGGAGTAGTTTCACTGTTTAAATGGCTAGTGGAGTTGTATCGGAGCCCAAATGGAGAGTTTTTACTCTTGAAGGGGGTGGCATGGTGATCTCAAGAGGATTGAACTCTGGGTTGCTCCGGAGCCTCTTGTAGGAATATCCTTTCGACTTAGCGAAGTGTCAACTCGTCATTCTGGGGCTTCGGAAGACTGTTTTCGGGCAACAATTGTTTGTTTGGGAGCGAGAAGGTGCTCCTCAACTTTATAACTGCTTTCCAGGAGTTCTTCCTTGTCCCTCCGAATTTTTAATTATTTTTTGCGATTTTTTTGGTGCAATGGTTCGGCCATTTTCCTTCGTTGAGGGGCATATGTGCTCGTATCATGCTTCCGACCCCTTCCAGAGCTCGCTGACTAAGGGACCGAGGTCTGTATGCAGTTCGGTGCATCTTTCTCCAGAGGAGAGAGAGGTCGGCATGGTCGTGAGTGCTGAGAAGGAGTTCGGCGTGATCCGAGGTCCAATATTTCCCCGTAATAGGGTCGGTGTCAAGAACGCTCGGCACTTGGTGCCGACCTCCAGATTTTTTCCCCGTAACGGGGTCGGTGTCAAGAACGCTCGGCACTTGGTGCCGACCTCCAAATTTCTCCCCGTAACGGGGTCGGTGTCAAGAACGCTCGGCACTTGGTGCCGACCTCGAATTTTTCCCCGTAACGGGGTCGGTGTCAAGAACGCTCGGTGATTGGTGCCGAGGTCCATTTTTTCCCCGTAATGGGGTCGGTGTCAAGAACGCTCGGCGATTGGTGCCGAGGTCCATTTTTTCTCCCGTAATGGGGTCGGTGTCAAGAACGCTCGGCGATTGGTGCCGAGGTCCATTTTTTCTCCCGTAATGGGGTCGGTGTCAAGAACGCTCGGCGATTGGTGCCGAGGTCCATTTTTTCTCCCGTAATGGGGTCGATGTCAAGAACGCTCGGCGATTGGTGTCGAGGTCCATTTTTTCTCCCGTAATGGGGTCGGTGTCACGAACGCCTGGCAGCTTGTGTCGAGGTCCATTTTTCCCCCATAACGGGGTCGGTGTCACGAACGCTCGGCAGCTTGTGTCGAGGTCCATTTTTTCTCCCGTAACGGGTCGGTGTCACGAACGCTCGGCAGCTTGTGCCGAACTCGAATTTTTGTTCGTAACGCGGTCGGTGTCACGAATGCTCGGCAGCTTGTGCCGAACTCGAATTTTTCTCCGTAACGTGGTCGGTTCCAAGAACGCTCGGAAGCTTGTGCCGAGGTCCATTTTTCCCCCGTAATAGGGTCGGTGTCAAGAACGCTCGACGTTTGGTGTCGACCTCGAACTTTTCCCCCGTAACGGGGTCGGTGTCAAGAACGCTCGGCAGCTGGTGCTGAACTCGAATTTTTTCCCCGTAACGGGGTCGGTGTCAAGAACGTTCGGCAGCTGGTGCCGAGGTCCTTAACTTGTCGCTTTTCGTCATAGGAGTTTGTATCAACTGTGTGTCTCCTGAACTTCTGACAACCTCTGACAACTTCTGACAACTCTGACAACTTCTGACAACTCTGACAGATGGGACTTTTATTAAATGCGGTGACCTCTGGGCTTCCATCAGATGGGATGCTCATTAAATGCAGCGCATGATTTGGCATGGTATACAAGGCGACGTTCGGAGTCGCTCTGTCATTTTGTGTAGATGGGCCGGTCGTACAAGCCCATTATCCTCGTTTAGTGTGCGCCTCTCTATAAATCCTCACCCCCTCTCTCATTTCTCATTTCCCTCCTCTTTTGCTCCGGTGGTCTTTTGTGCTTCGGCGAATTCTTCCGGTGGTCGTCATCTGTTTCCGGCGAAGTTTTCCAGCAGCTATCCGCTTTAAGGTAATTTATAAATTATGTCTGTAGCTTCTGTCTCCGAAGAAATCTCTTGGTCCGAGCCCTCCCTTGAAGTCGTCGAGGATTCGACTCCAACTAAGGGCAAGAAGGTGTTCGGCAAGGACTCGATCGTAGAAGATCCGAAGCGAATGGGGGAGTTCGGATGCCTGCCGGGGCAGCTGACCGGGCTTCAGCGGGTTCGGCAGCTTCCGGAGGATCAGGCCGAACGGATCGTCTACGGGAGGGGGAGGTCCTTTGAGGAGAACGCCGCGAGGGAGACGACGGAGGCGGACGAGACGGTGTCGATTCTGCGCGAGGAGGACTTGGCAGTGATCCGAGATTCTTTTCATATCCCGGAGGAGTACGAGCTCATGCTGCCGGGTCCCGGAGTTAGGGCCAATTCGCCATTGCCAGTGACGATGTGTTGCTGGCCGGTCGATGCCTTCATCGCCGGGGCTCGACTGCCTCTCCACGCGTTCGCCGTTACCGTGGTGAGTTGGTTCGGGGTCAGCCCCATCCAACTTATGCCGAACGCGTGGCGATTGATAAATGGCTTCGTTCTCCACTGTCAAGCTGCAGGGATCGAGCCGCAGCTGAACGTGCTTTGGACGCTATACCGGCTCCACCAAGGGAACAAATCGGAGTACTGGTATTACTTGACTCCGAGGCACGACGGCAGGCTCGTCATTTGCCCCGACTCCATTAAGCACTGGCGGGAGAAGTTCATGGTTGTGCGGAGTCGGGAGGCTTGGCCGATCCCCTCCAACTGGGTAGAAGGGGTGCCGAAGAGGGCGAGGGCGCTTCCGAAGCTCAGTGTGGAAGAAGAAGAGGCAGTCCGGACTCTCCTAGATCGGCCAAAGTACGATTGGAGGGAGCTCATGGAGGACATCCTGTACAAGGGAGGGCTCTGCCGCGTAGATCCCAGTACGCGGCTCTCGTTATGCTTTTGTTTTCCGTACTCTCTTCCTTGTCACTTGCAATGTGTTAATCAATTTTTGTTTTGGATGCAGAAACCATGGACTACGATGCGGTGCTGGCGCTCAGGGCAGGACTTGCGAGCAAGGCGCCTAAGAAGCGCAAGAGGGTCGCGACCAAGTTGCCGCCGACCTCGAAGACTCCGAGGATTACAGCTTCGATCAAGGAGGTGGAGGTCCTCGACAGTCCCGTTGATGCCGTGGTGGGGACCTCGGCTTCGGTCGCTGCAGGCGAGTTCCCCATCGCCACCGCCCTTGGGATGACGACGCCGCCACTGACGGTAGCACCCGAGGAGCTCCTGACGGATGAGCACAAGAGAATTCACGTTCCGGACTGGCAAGTCCAGAAGCATGATGGGTTCCTCGGCAATTCGCTGGCGAGCATGCAGGCTGTCAAGCACCTCGCCACTCCGAAGGACCGAGCCGCGATGGAGGCCGGGCGAGAAGGCGATGACGTTATCGAGATCGCTCGTTCAGCGGTGTCGGTAAGCATTGAGTTTATTTTATTCGTTGGACTTCACTAACCAAAATTTCTCTAACTCTTTTCGTTCTTCTTTGCCACAGATCATCGTCCACTTCGGTCACCTCACCGAGAGGTTGACAGCTCTGGAGAAGGAGTTGAAGCAAGAATCCGACCAAGCTCGGAACGAGAAGGCTCGGCTGTCGAACGAGCTCGACAAACTTCGCGTCGAGCACGAGGGGAGGTCGGTGAGGATTGAGCACCTCGAGGCTGAAGTGGCGAGGTTGGAGGGCGACCTCCTTCGGCAAAAGGAGGGGTCGGCCAAGCAGTTGGCCAATGCCGAGGAGACCAAGGCAGCGGTCGTGAATGCGGCGGAGGACGCGACCCTGGAGAAGGCGCAGGGGTTCCTCGCTCAAAACATGGCGAAGGCTTTCGCCGCAGCCATCGACCGGGTGTCGAAGGAGTTCCCCGAGGTGGACGTCTCGGTGTGGAGGCTATTCCCCGGCCACGTTGAGGGCTTCGACCCTGAGTCCGAGGGGGAGGAGGAGGAAGGGGAGGACGAAGCCGATGCCGAGGTCGGGGTCACTGACGAGGTCCCCAGTACCTTGGTCACACCGCTGGCGGTGGCGTCCCCTTCGGAGAAGTCGACCCCCACCCGTACTCGTTGCCCGGGGAAAGAGGTCGCGCCTTAACTCCGCTCCTCTCTCATTTTCTTGTTTTTGTTCTTTTTCCTTTTCTTTTCAAAAATTGTAACGCCTAATAGCGGACTGGCCACCGCTGTTTTGTTTTGAAATGAATGAAAGAAAAAAAATTCGCCCCCTTTTGTCGAAATTTTTGTTCGGATCTTTGTCTTTCGCCCCCTTTTGTCGAAATTTTTGTTTTGAAAATTTCTCGTTTTGAAAATGATACAAGTGTCAGGCTCCGGCAATGTTTGAACTTTTGCTGTTTACCTCGATCTCTTTTCAGCTCATGGTGGTTGCCCAAGATGTCGAGGCAGTTCGTCCGGATGAAGAGGCTCGAGCCGAGGCTGGCCTAGGGGCGATGAGGTTGTGCCTGGCGAGATGCGAGAGCGGCTCTACGAAGTCGAGCTCAGATTGCGTCGAGCTGAAAGTGAGCGGAATCATCTTCAGCTCGTCCTCGGTCGGCGAGACATCGAGATCCGACGTTTGGAGAGCAGAATCGCTGACATGACTCCCACAGGAGAAGATGAGTATTCGCCGAATGCTTTCAGCAACGACCTTCGGATTCAGTGCATCCGGTATAACTTGTCCAAAATAACGGCGGAGAGGGACGACCTGTTTTCCGAGATTCGGCATCTGCAGTCCGTAGTGACAAAGCTTTGGACGGAGGGCGAGGGGTTAACGGCCGAAGTGGCTAAGTTGACGACCAAACGGGTCCAGTTGACGGCCGAGGTCGAAGCACTGAAGAGAGTGACAGTGGATAAAAGTATCGAAGTCACTCATCTTCGGGGCCTCATAGCCAGTCGATCCGGCGTGCCGGACTCCGCGATACCCCCTCGCTTCGAAGTTAACGTCAAAGACGACTCGTTGCGTGATCGGATCTCGGAGTTGGAGGCGGAGGTGGCTCGTCTTAAGCCGCATTCGGGACCAATCAATGTCCGAAGCACCTCGTGCACTCGCGCGGAGAGTGATCGGGGCATTACCTTTTACGAGATGGCAACCCGTCAGTGCATCAGCCATCCTAGTCCGGGGGACGTGCAAAGCTCGGTAGCAATTTCGTCGAGCGGAGCATCTGTTGGGGCAGGTACTAGAAGCGGTGCCGAGGATACGTCCCAATTTGCTGGCTTGGGGTCGTGCTCCGGAGACAAGCGTCGTCACTCTCGAGTGTCTTTGAAGCGGAACGCCCCAGCTCCAAGAAAGCGCTAAAGACGTCGCTTCCAATAGCTTTTGTATTATTTTTTTTTAGCCAAGTGTAATAAGTCGGCATTGTAACTTTCCCTTTAACGACTTGTAATCTCGTTGTGCTAATCTTTGTACCGCATCCCCTTCATCAATAAAATGTTGTTCCCGAACTTGTGTGTTCTTTATTTTTGTGACTGTTGTTCATTGCGCCGAGGCTTCTAGGTCGGCCACTTGCTCGTTTGCCGATTGGTGAGGTGAGTGTTTGGCCAGTGGTGTCAAGCTTTGCTTCTGATGGCCAATCTCGCAGTCTTGCGAGGTGAGTTGAGCAGTGGGCTCATGAAACGCATCCAAGTGTTAGACCTCGGATTGTTGCTAGAGTGGTTCGTCAGTTATGGGAGCAATCCCACATGGCGAACTACTTCTAGCTCGCTTAGGAGCGAACTTGCGAAGTAGGATCGAGCCAAGTGTTGGACTCCGAACCATCGTTAGATTAGTTCAACGGTTGTGGGAGCAATTCCGAATGGCAAACTACCTCTAGCTCATTTAGGAGCAAACTTGCGAAGTAGAATCGAGCTAAGTGCTGGACTCCGAACCATCGTTAGATTAGTTCAACGGTTGTGGGAGCAATTCCGAATGGCGAACTACCTCTAGCTCGCTTAGGAGCGAACTTGCGAAGTAGAATCGAGCCATGTGTTGGACTCCGAACCATCGTTAGATTAGTTCAACGGTTGTGGGAGCAATTCCGAATGGCGAACTACCTCTAGCTCGCTTAGGAGCGAACTTGCGAAGTAGGATCGAGCCAAGTGTTGGACTCCGAACCATCGTTAGATTAGTTCAACGGTTGTGGGAGCAATTCCGAATGGCGAACTACTTCTAGCTTGCTTAGGAGCGAACTTGCGAAGTAGAATCGAGCCAAGTGTTGGACTCCGAACCGTTGTTTGATTGAAGAGTTAAAAGCAGAGAGATGTAAACAAGAGCAAAAGTATTAAAAGACTTTATTCATTAATGACTAATAATCGGCGGCTTCTAAAGTTGCTAGCCGTAATTACAATGAAAAATGAAAGAAAATTGCTACGAGTAACAGGAAGGGAACGGTTCGACATCTCGAAGTACTTAGAGAGGCGTTGGTGTTCTCTCTTGGTATTTTAAGAGATGGTCGGCATTCCAGGTCCTGGGGATCTCCCTGCCTTCGAGATCTTCTAATCTGTATGTGCCGGGGCGAATCACTTTGGAGACCTTGTAAGGTCCCTCCCAATTTGGAGCCAATTTGCTTTTCGGACCTGTGAACGAAATGGCTAATTTTCGAAGGACCAGGTCCCCTTCTTTGAGGCCCGTGGGGCAAACTTTCTTGTTGTATGCTAACTCGATCCTTCTTCGGTAGCTTTGTTGACGTATGGCAGCTCTTTCTCGGATCTCGTCTATCAGATCTAGACTTGCTCTGAGCTCTCTAGCGTTCTGCTCTTCTTCATATGCTATCAGACGAGGAGAGGGTATTCCGACTTCCAGGGGGATGAGGGCCTCGGACCCATAGATGAGATTGAATGGGCTCTCTCCTGTTGGGGTCCGCTTTGTGGTGCGGTAGTTCCACAGCACGTTGGGGAGCTGATCGACCCACAAGCCTTTGGAACACTTGTCTAGCCTCTTCTTAATGCCGGAGAGGATCTGTCGGTTAGCATTTTCGGCTTGGCCGTTCGACTGGGGATGAGAAACCGAGGAGAACCGATGTTGGATGGTGAGGTCTTTGCATAGAGCCCTGAAGGCGGTCCCAGTGAACTGGGTTCCGTTGTCTGTTATCAGGACCCTAGGGACGCCGAATCGACAAATCACGTTCTTCCAAAAGAACTAAACAACCCTGTTCTCGGTGATCGTAGCTAGGGGTTCGGCTTCTATCCATTTCGAAAAGTAGTCGATCGCTACGACCAAGAATTTGAACTGTCCAGGAGCTGGCGGGAATGGCCCTAGTAAATCCATCCCCCACATTGCGAAGGGGATCGAACTTGATAGAGAGGCAAGTGGAGCTTGTGGAAGGCGTCGGATGTCGGAGTACTTCTGACAGGAGCTGCATTGCCGAACGTGTCGTTCAGCGTCTCGTAGGAGAGTGGGCTAGAAGTATCCGTAGCTCAACACTTTGCGTGCTAGGGCTCTGGAACCAGAATGTGCCCCGCCGATGCCCTCGTGAAGTTCTTGCAGGGCGTAATCGGCTTGCCCGGGGGAGAGGTATCTCAGGTAAGGCCGGCCGTCAACCTGTGTGA
Source organism: Hemerocallis citrina (assembly GCA_017893485.1). Taxonomy (NCBI): domain Eukaryota; kingdom Viridiplantae; phylum Streptophyta; class Magnoliopsida; order Asparagales; family Asphodelaceae; genus Hemerocallis; species Hemerocallis citrina. Next base: position 113,099,877 of record CM030366.1, on the reverse strand, counting down.
AGGAGCGTTTATATAGGATACCTCCGATTAGTGTGTAACGCTCGGCTCGGGTCCTAACTCTTCGTGCTTCCTTGGGATCCTCGGGGAGGAGTCCGTCCCTTAAGAATTCGAGGAGGGGTTTCATCCAATTGTCTTCGATCAGGACAGGCAATGTTTCTATAGAGTCGAGAGTTTCGTCCTCTATGCTCGGCTTCAGAAGGACTTCTATCAAAACGGTCTGCTCGAGGCCTTGAAGGGAAGAGGAGGCTAATTTGGATAGGGCGTCGGCCTGAGCATTTTCTTCTCGGGGGATCCTTTGGATGTGGGACTCTTCAAACAGCGCCATGAGGCTTTTGACTTTGGCTAAGTATTTAACCATCTTATCATCGCGGGCTTCATACTCGTCGAGGACCTGATTGACGACTAGCTGAGAGTCGCTAAAGATCCGGAGGCATTGCGCCCCAGCATTTCGGGCCATTCCAAGACCGGCTATGAGCGCCTCGTATTCAGCTTCATTGTTCGAGGCTTGGAAGTTTATACGGAGGGAGTATTGGAGGACGAAGTCATCTGGGCCGACCAGGATGACTCCCGCCCCGCTCCCCTCATTGCAGGAGGATCCATCAACATAAACCGACCAGACGGGTGGTCCCTTCACTGTTTGGGTGGACTCAGGGATAGTGCTCTCCACTATGAATTCGGCTAACGCATGTGCTTTAATTGCGGTCCGAGGCTGATAAGTTATATTGTGCTGGCTTAGCTCGATAGACCACTTCATAAGGCGACCCGAAGTCTCGGGCTTATGGAGTACCTGCTTCAGCAGCTGGTCGGTAAGAACGACCACCGAATGGGACTGAAAGTACGGGCGAAGCTTTCTCGCGGCCATCACCAGGGCATACGCCATTTTTTCTATCTTCGAATATCGGAGCTCGGCGTCCCGAAGTACCTTGCTCACATAGTAGATGGGCTTCTGAGCCCTGTCTTCTTCCTTGATTAAAACTGCACTGAGGGTCTGCTCGGAGGCTGCAAGGTAGAGGTAGAGTGGTTCGCCAGGTATCGGTTTGCTGAGAAGAGGGGGATTGATGAGGTAAGCCTTGAGCTGGTCGAAGGAATCCTGTTGCTGCTGTCCTCACTCAAATCCTTTAGCCCCCCTGAGGGCTTTGAAGAACGGGAGGCATTTCTCCCCGGATTTCGAAAGAAAGCTCCCTATGGCGGCTAGGCGACCTGTCAACCTCTGGACTTCTTTTACATTTTTGGGAGGGACCATGTCTAGTATGGCCTTAATCTTCTCGGGGTTTGCTTCAATTCCTCGTTGGCTGACCATGAAGCCGAGGAACTTTCCCGACGAGACACCGAACGCACACTTGTTCGAATTGAGTCTCATATTGTGCTTTCTCAAAACATCGAACGCGGCTCCTGCTCAGAGAAGAGCACTTCTTCCAATTCGTCCACCGGCTCGGACGTTGGTCGAGCAGCATCTTGGGGGATTTCCAGAGTTTCTAAGGAAAGGACGGGTCCGAGGGTAGAGGTCATATAGCACTTGCGGGCCTGCTCTTGATTGCCCTTTACCTCTCCCACTCCGGCCCGAGTGGGAAACTTCATTTTGAGGTGGTAGGCAGAGGGAACGGCTTCCAAAGCCGCTAAGCCGGGTCGGCCTAGGATGACATTATATGCTGCGGGAACGTCTACAACCATGAAATCCATCACCTCCGTACGGGTAGTAGGAGTTTTGCCAGTGGTTACATCGAGGGTGATCACCCCTTCAATAGTCACTGGCACTCCCGTGAACCCATGGAGCGTGTAACCTGCGGGCTTGAGTCTGTCTCAGGAGAGTTTGAGGCCCTTGAATGCAGCGAGGAATAGGATGTTAACGGAACTGCCATTGTCTACTAGTATCCTCTCCACTTTGAAGTTCACCATATGGAGGTTGGTCACGAGTGCGTCACAATGAGGGGTGCGGACTCCTTCAAGATCTTCGTCTGAGAAAGTGACAGGCACTCCGAGGCCTTTAGGAGGAGGGGTGGCTTGGACCGCGTTGACTTCTCTTATGAATGCCTTCCGAGAGGAGTTTGAGGAGCCCGCATGAATGAGGTGGAGGACATGCTCTTCCTCGAAGTCAGGCATTTCTTCACGCTCGGGACGCTTATTAGCCCCCCGAGTCGGGGGGGGGGGGGGGGGGAAGTCGGCTCGGTCTTTTCTCACGAACTTGGCCAGCTGCCCCCTCTGGATGAGGGCTTCTATCTCATTCTTCAAGGCCCGACAGTCATTGGTGTCGTGGCCATGGTCCCAGTGATAGCGGCACCATTTTTCTTTATCCCTTCTTTTGCCGGGGGTGTTCATTTTCGGAGCAGGGGGAATGATTCCTTCTTTTTCAACTTCCATCAAGATGGTGGAGACATTGGTGGTGAGAGGAGTAAATTTCTCGAATTTGGGGGGAGGTCGGCGCTGGCCGGCATTATCCTTCTGGAGCTTCTTTGCTCCTTCTTCTTCTGCTCCCTTTCTCTTAAACCCGGAGGAAGATCCCTCCAAGTTGGGGCGGTACTCTGCTTCTTCAGCCCGGATATACTTTTCACTCCGGAAGAGGAGGTCAGAAAAGTTTTGTGGGGGCTTCTTGGCGAGGGAGGAGCGGAGGTTGGAGTTGAGGACATTGGATTGAAATGCTGCTGCAGCGACCGACTGGTCGAGAGATGCTATGGACCTGGCTTCAGCCGTGAACCTCTTCACATAGTCTCTCAACTTTTCACCCTTCTTCTGATGGAGGTACAGTAGCGAGATGTTGGTCTTCTCAGTTCTACGGCTACTTACAAAATGCGTGATGAAGAGGGTCTCGAATTGCTCGAAGGAGAATATCGAGGAGGGGGCAAGGCGAGAGTACCATTCTCAGGCTGGGCCCTTGAGAGTTGCGGGGAATGTTTTGTAGAGGAGGGCATCGGAAGCTTGATGGATGAGCATTAAGGTCTTGAAGCTTTCGATGTGATCAACGGGGTCGGTTTCCCCGGAATAGGTCTCAAATTGGGGAGGCTTGAAGCCGATTGGTACGGGTGCATCCATTATAGTTCGGAAAAAAGGGGGTCTGCTAGGACGAAGTGTCCTTCCTCTGAGCTCTTCTTCTCGGTCTAGCTGACCCAATTTCCTCTCCATTTCGTGAAGACGGCGGTACACAGCGTCATCCCTTCGACGGTAATCGGCCAAGCCCCTAGACTCGTCTTCGTAGGAGGGAGAGCGGGGGCTACGACGACGGTAGCTTCTGGATCGGCAAGGACTAGGTTCATGCCTGGAGTTGTTGGGAAGAGGGGATGGGGACCGTCGTCGAGGACTTCGCTCTGGAGGAGGAGAAAGGGATCGTCGGCGAGGACTTCGGACTGGAGGAGAAGAAGGGGCCTTCGGCGCATTAGGGTTACGACGGAGATTGAGAGCCTGTAGGAAGGTCGCTTGGAACTGCTGGAACTCGGCACGGGTGATGGGTGCCTCATTGTTCCTAGGCTGTTGCCGACCCGCGGGGGAGTGTGGTCTTCTTCTGTGATGCTCGGGGGACTCTTTCCGCCCCCTCCTGGCAGGGGACCTTTTGTGTTCTCGGCGGCGAGGAGACCGCTCGTCCGGACAGTGTTGGTGGGAGGTTCCCTCTCGGGCCCGCTTTTCATCCAGATGGTGGCGCAGATCATCATCTTTCTGGCGATTGAGGATGGTGTTGTGGTGACCGGAGGCTCGGGGATGATGGGAGGCCATAGAGTCCGAAGAGGCATTGTGGATGGAGACGTGGTCCTGGTGAAGAGGCTGTTTCTGAGGGTTAGGACCCTTAGGAGGCGGCTGATTAGGAGGAGGAAGGTCCTGTTGGAGCGGGTCTTCCGCTGGAGGGGGAAGTTGCCCTTGTTGCTGAGCGGGATTAGGGGGAACTTCTTGCTGATGATCGGGGTTGGGTCCTCGGTTGGACCCTCTGGATCTGACTTTCCTAGGAGGCATGGCTGGAGAAGATCTGTTCCACGGGAAGAGGGGAGGTTGCTCTTCGTTAGTTTCCCACAGACGGTGCCAATCTGTTGCCGCTAAATTTGGTGTGGGGGCAAACAGATAGAATTTGTGGACTCTTAGGAAAACTGAATAGCAAACATGTATACCTGTTCCGTTGGAGTTGACGCTGACTCCTGCCGTATACCTGCAAAAAGTGTGAGACACTGGGGTTGTTCCCGGCGACGCACCCTTCGACGCTCAAGTCAGTAATCTAGGAAGACTATGAATGAGCGTGAAAACTGGAGAAAGATTGATTACCTCTTAATGGAGATGGATGGGGGGTATTTATAGGCGTCTTTGGGAACAGATTAGGAATGTAATCCCCGTGATCTGATAAGGAATATTCTCCTAGTAAACAGATAAGGAATGTAATTCCTAATCCCCGGTGAAAAGATAGATGTGAATCAGGGCCGTTGATTAGGGTGAATCAGAAACCCTAATTCTTATCTTTTCTGGACTGGGTGTGTTTCGGGTTGGGACCCGCACCCAGTTGAGGTGGATCCTTCTGCGGGTTATTGGGTCTTTGGCTAAAAGGACCAGTTCCTATCCCAGATCCATTGGTGTGTGAAATTACTGTTCTACCCCTGAACTTCAAGATTTGCGCCCCATTCAGACGGTTCCGATTAAACCCCATTTTTAGCCATATCAATAATATATTATTATTTTATATATACTATTTTATATATACTATTATTATTATTATTATTATATATTATTATTACATATATTATTATTTTATTTGTACTATTTTATATATACTATTATTATATTATATTATTATTATATATATTATTTTTTTTATATACTATTATTATATTATATTATTACTAGATTTTTCCGTGGCCACGTGTCTACGGCACATCTTCAGAACGATACAGGATATGAAAAGTCATGTAAACAGTAAATCAATAATTATGTAGCTGAAGTTTGAATAGTATGACAATAATTAGTTGTAAATAAAAGTCCATGTTTTCATAGTATTTGGTGAAAAATAATTATAAATTGGGGTATAAAAGTCTATATTTCCATATATACATTATATTATATTATTATTTTATATATACTATTTTAGATATACTATTATTTCATATATACTATTTTATATGTACTATTATAATAATCTATTATTATTATAATATATATTGTTATTATTATATATTACTATTATATATTATTATATAATTTATTATTATTATAATAAATTGTTTAATATATAATTTGAATATATTATTATTACATATATATTATTATTATTATTATATATTATTATAAATATGTATATTATTAAATATGTTTATTAAATTAAATATCTTATATTATTTAATATCAGTATGTATGTATATGTATACAACATGTATGTATCAAAGTATATATACTGTATACAGTATTTACATACAATCAAACCTATACATACATTATACTCTCATTTTAAAAAAATTGTTTTCAAAAAAGTTTATAACCAAACAGTTTTTTGTAGTACCCCATATTTTTTAATATTATTTTTAAAGATTTATAAATGAATTAAAATGATTTTCTGGAGATTTAATAAATATTTTTCTAAAGATTTATCTTTTCACACGTGCAAAACACGTGCAAATATTTTTGGTGTAAATATCCAATTTTATATTTTTAATAAATTCTCCTACTTATAATAGATTATATTCTAAATTTTGGGATTTTTCTGAATAAAGAAACTATTTTTATAAATACCTCGAAAGAAAGGGGCCTTTATGTAAAAAGCCGTTTGGATCTGAAATAAATAATGAAAGTTCATTTTTACTGAGTTTTGGGCTTTCCATGTTTATCATTGAAAATTAAAATATATTTAAATTTTATTTAGAGTCAATTTGGTAAAGATTTAAACAAATATGGTGTTTTTGCAAATATGGAATTTATATTGGATCTTGTGCAAATGTTTTCCTGGAAAGTAAAAGTCAGATATTTTAATTGGAAAATATAATATGTATTATTAGATATTATTTCTGAATTTTTTGGATTTTTACGAATATTTTATGATGTATTTGCAAATATTACAAAAAGAAGGACTTTTGTGCAAAATTGCCACCCTGAGTACAAATCCTAATTTTCTTTATTTCTTGGCTGTGCTGGATTGCTGAAAAACTCAGTAGTAAAATGATTTGATTTGGTTTTAATTTATTTAACTTATTTAACTACTGTATAAAGAAATGTTTATATATGTAAAGTAATAATTTGTTAAGGGATTATTTTGCAAATGTGTTCAAAACCCTAATCCTTCAATTTCCGGACTATTTAAAAGATGGAGTGCAGCCGTCTTTCGCTGCACAACACAAAGGTTTTATTGTTTTTATTTTCTTGGAGATTTAAAAGAGAAGATCTTGGATTCTTTGCAAAGGAGAGATTCTTCATCTTGCTTTGTTACATTCATTTGATCTTTCCATCGAGGTGAGTGACTTGTTTTGTTTGCTTGTGCATGTTGTATGTGAGTGATGTAAATTGTATTGTTGTTTTGTTTTATGTATGTTGTTTGTGGTGTTTCATCTATTAGAAAGCATGCTAGGGTTTCGTATGAATATGTATGTTGGATGGATGATAAAATTGGATCTTTTAGAAGAACCCTAGTTATTGTGAGTATAATTGCATGTGGATGGTTTTGGATTGTTGGATTGTTGGAGTATAATTGCAAGGGGATCGGACTTGATAGGGAAGTGAGTGGAGCTTGTGGGAGGCGTCGGATGTCGGCGTACTTCTGACAGGAGCTGCATTGCCGAACGTGTCGTTCGGCGTCTCGTAAGAGAGTGGGCCAGAAATATCCGTAATTCAATACTTTGTGGGCAAGTGCTCTGGAACCCGAATGTGCCCCGCCGATACCCTCGTGAAGTTCTTGCAGGGCGTAGTCGGCTTGCCCGGGGGAGAGGCATCTCAGGTACGGTCTGCCATCTACCTGTGTGAAGGAGCGTTTATATAGGATACCTTCGTTCAGTGTGTAACGCTCGGCTCGGGTTCTCACTCTTCGAGCTTCCTTGGGATCCTCGGGGAGGAGTCCGTCCCTTAAGAATTCGACGAGGGGTTTCATCCAGTTATCTTCGAGATGGACAGGCAGCGACTCTATAGAGTCGGGAGTTTCATCCTCTATACTTGGCTTCAGAAGGACTTCTATCAAGACGGTCTGCTCGAGACCTTGAAGGGAGGAAGAGGCTAGTTTAGAGAGTGCGTCGGCCTGAGCATTTTCTTCCCGGGGTATTCGTTGGATGAGGGCTTCCTCAAATAGTGCCATGAGGCTCTTGACTTTGGCTAAGTATTTAACCATCCTGTCATCGCGCGCTTCATACTCGCCGAGGACCTGATTCACGACTAGCTGAGAGTCGCTAAAGATCCGGAGGTATTACGCCCCAGCATTTCGAGCCATTCCAAGGCCGGCTATGAGTGCCTCGTATTCTGCTTCGTTGTTCGAGACCTTGAAGTTGATACGGAGGGAGTATTGGAGGATGAAGTCATCTGGGCCTACCAGAATGACCCCGGCTCCGCTTCCCTCATTGCAGGAGGATCCGTCCACATAAACCGACCAGACAGGTGGTCCCTTCATTGCTTGACTGAACTCGGGGATGGTACTTTCAACTATGAATTCTGCTAAGGCCTGAGCCTTGATCGCGGTCCGAGGCTGATAAGTTATATCGTGCTGGCTCAGCTCGATAGACCACTTCATAAGTCGACCGGAGGTCTCCGGCTTGTGGAGCACTTGCTTTAGCGGTTGGTCGGTGAGGACGACCACCGAATGGGACTGAAAATACGGGCGAAGCTTTCTCGCGGCCATCACCAGGGCATAAGCCATCTTTTCTATCTTCGGGTAGCGGAGCTCGGCGTCCCGAAGCACCTTGCTCACATAGTAGATGGGCTTCTGAGCCCGGTCTTCTTCCCTTACTAAAACGGTGCTGAGAGTCTGTTCGGAGGTTGCCAGGTAGAGGTAGAGGGGTTCTCCAGGGATTGGTTTGCTGAGAAGAGGAGGATTGACGAGGTAAGCCTTGAGCTGGTCGAAGGACTCCTGTTGCTGTTGTCCCCATTCGAAACCTTTAGCCCCCCTGAGGGCCTTGAAGAAGGGGAGGCATTTCTCCCCGGACTTCGAGAGAAAATGCCCTATGGCGGCCAAGTGGCCTGTTAGCCTCTGAACTTCCTTAATATTCTTGGGAGGGGCCATGTCTAATATGGCCTTGATTTTCTCAGGGTTTGCTTCAATTCCTCGCTGGCTGACCATGAAGCCGAGGAACTTTCCTGACGAGACGCCGAACGCACACTTGTTCGGATTGAGTCTCATATTGTGCTTTCTCAAAACATCGAATGCCTCCTGGAGGTCAGTTACATGATCGAGACCTCGAATGCTTTTTACAAGCATGTCGTCAACATACACTTCCATGTTACTGCCGATCTGAGCTTGGAAAACTTTGTTGACGAGGCGTTGATATGTGGCCCCTACATTTTTCAAACTGAATGGCATAACTCTGTAGCAATAGAGGCCTTGGTCGGTCACAAACGAGGTCTTCGGGATATCCGGAGGGAACATCCGGATCTGATTGTAGCCTGAGAAGGCGTCCATGAAGCTGAGGAGCTCATGTCCCGAGGTTGCATCAATCAGAGTGTCGATACTCGGACAGGGGAAGGGATCCTTGGGGCAGGCCTTGTTGAGATCGGTAAAATCAATGCAAATCCTCCAAGTCCCATTGGACTTCTTCACCATTACTACATTCGACAACCACTCGGGATAGTTCACCTCTTGTATGAACCGGGCCTTCAAGAGCTTGTCCACCTCCTCTTTTATAGCTAGCTGGCGCTCAGGGGCGAACTTGCGCCTCTTCTGCTGAACCGGTTTGGACCCTGGAACAAGGCTTAGGTGGTGGACCAAGAGCTCTTCGGAAATTCCAGGCATGTCTGTAGCTGACCAAGCGAAGAGGTCTCGGTTCCTTCGGATGCACTGTACAATGTCCGAGCATAGGGCGGACGGGAGGGTCTTGCTAACAAAGAACTTGCGAGTTGGATCCTGCTCAGAGAAGAGCACTTCCTTCAATTCATCCACCGGTTCGGACGTCGGTCGGGCAGCATCCTGGGGGATTTCCAGAGTTTCTAAGGAGAGGACGGGACCGAGGGTAGAGGTCATATAGCACTTGCGGGCGGTTTCCTGATTGCCCCTTACTTCCCCTACTCCGGCCCGAGGGGGAAACTTCATTTTGAGGTGGTAGGCAGAAGGGACGGCTTCAAGGGCAGCTAGGCCGGGCTGACCCAGAATGACATTATAGGCTGCAGGGACATCTACGACCATGAAGTCCATCGACTCCGTTCGGGTGGTAGGAGTTTTGCCAGCGGTTACGTCGAGGGTGATTACCCCTTCAATAGTCACTGGCACTCCCGTGAACCCATGGAGCGTGTAGCCGGCGGGCTTGAGTCTGTCTCGGGAGAGCTTTAGGCCTTTAAAAGCGGTGAGAAAGAGGATGTTAACGGAGCTGCCATTGTCCACTAGGATCCTCTCTACTTTGAAGTTCGCCATGTGGAGGCTGATGACGAGTGCGTCACAATGAGGGGTGCGGACACCTTCAAGATCTTCGTCTGAGAACGTGACGGGCACTCTCGAGGCCTTTGGAAGGAGGGGTGGCGCGGACCGAATTGACTTCTCTTATAAATGCCTTTCGAGAGGAGTTGGAGGAGCCCCCCATTGGGCCCCCATGGATGAGGTGTAGGACACGCTCCTCTTCGAAGTCGGGCGTTTCATCACGTTCCGGACGCTTATTAGCCCCCCGAGGCGGGGGAGGAAGGTCGGTTCGGTCCTTTCTCACAAATCTGGTCAGCTGCCCCCTCTGGATAAGGGCTTCTATCTCATTCTTCAGGGCCCGACAATCATTGGTGTTGTGCCCATGGTTCCGGTGATAACGGCACCACTTATCTTTATCTCTTTTCTTGGCAGGGGTGTTCATCCTCGGAGCCGGAGGTATGATCCCTTCCTTTTCGACTTCCATCAGAATGGTAGAGAAATTAGTGGTGAGGGGAGTAAACTTCTCAAATCTTGGGGGAGGTCGGCATTGGCCGGCATTATCCTTCTGGAGCTTCTTGGCTCCCTCCTCTTCTATTCCTTTTCTCTTGAACCTGGAGGTAGACCCTTCCAAGTTGGGGCGCTGCTCAGCTTCTTCGGCCCGAATATACTTTTCGCTCCGGAGGAGGAGGAGGGAGAAGTTCTGTAGGGGCTTCTTGGCGAGGGAGGAGCGGAGGTTGGCATTGAGGACATTGGATTGAAATGCCGCTGCAGCGACCAACTGGTCGAGGGATGCTATGGACCTGGCATCAGCTGTGAACCTCTTCACATAGTCTCTCAACTTCTCACCCTTCTTCTGGTGGAGGTACAGTAGCGAGATGCTGTTCTTCTCAGTTATACGGATACTTACAAAATGGGTGACGAAGAGGGTCTCAAATTGCTCGAAGGAGAATATTGAGGATGGAGCAAGGCGGGAGTACCACTCTCGAGCTGGACCCTTGAGGGTTGCGGGGAAGGTTTTGCAGAGGAGAGCATCGGAAGCTTGATGGATGAGCATTAGGGTCTTGAAGCTTTCGATGTGGTCAACGGGGTCAGTTTCCCCGGAATATGTCTCAAATTGAGGAGGCTTGAAGCCGATTGGTACGGGTGCATCCATTACGGTTCGGGAAAAAGGAGGTCGGCTAGGACGAAGGGTCCTTCCTCTGAGCTCTTCTTCTCGGTCTAACTGGCCCAAGCGCCTCTCCATCTCATGGAGACGGCGGTATACAGCGTCATCCCTTTGACGGTAATCAGCCGGGCCTCTAGACTCGTCTTCGTACGAGGGAGAGCGGAGGCTACGACGTCGGTAGCTCCTGGAGCGGCGAGGACTTGGAGTACGCCGGGAGTTGCTAGAAGCGGGAGGAGGAGTTGGGGATCGTCGGCGAGGACTTCGGACCGGAGGAGGAGAGGGGATCTTAGGTGCATTGATGTTAGGACGGATATTGAGAGCTTGTAGGACGGTCGCTTGGAACTGCTGGAACTCGGCACGAGTGATGGGTGCCTCATCGTTCCTAGGCTATTGCCGACCTGCGGGGGAGTGTGGTCTTCTTCTGTGATGCTCCGGGGACTCTCTGTGCCTCCTGTGGGTAGGGGACCTTCTGTATTCTCGGCGGTGAGGAGATCGCTCATCCGGACGGTGTTGGGGGGAGGTTCCCTCTCGGTCCCACTTTTCATCCAGATAGGGACGAAGATCCTCATCCTTCTGCCGATTGAGGGCGGTGTTGTGGAGACCGGAAGCTCGGGGATGATGGGAGGCCATAGAGTCCGAAGAGGCATTGTGGATGGAGACGTGGTCCGGATGGAGTGGTTGCTTTCTGTGGGTTGGGACCTCTGGGAGGTTGCTGATTCTGCAGAGGAAGCAGGTCCTGTTGGAGTGGGTCTTCCGCTTGGGGAAGAAGTTGCCCCTGCTGTTGAGCGGGCTGAGGAGGAATTTCCTGTTGCTGATCAGGGTTGGGCCCTCGATTGGACCCTCTGGATCTGACTTTCCTAGGAGGCATGGCTGGAGAGGATCTGACCAACGGGAAGAGGGGAGATTGCTATTCGTTAGTTTCCCACAGACGGCACCAATCTGTTGCCGCTAAATTTGGTGTGGGGGCAAACAGATAGTATTTGTGGATTCTTAGGAAAACTGAATAGCAAACCTGTGTACCTGATTCGTCGGAGTTTGACGCTTGCTCCCGCCGTACACCTGCAAAAAGTGCGAGACACCGGGGTTGTTCTCGGCGACGCACCCTCCGACGCTCAAGTCAGTAATCAGAGAAGATTATGAAAGAGCGCAAAAACTGGGAAAAGATTGATTACCTCTTAATGGAGATGGATGTGGGGTATTTATAGGCACCGCTGGGATCAGATTAGGAATGTAATCCCCCTGTGGTTAGATAAGGAATGTAATCCCTAATATCCAGTGAAGGGATAACTATGAATCAGGGCTGTTGATTAGGATTTAATCAGAAACCCTAATTCTATCCCTTCTGGACCGGGTTTGCTGCGGGTTGAAACCCCCACCCAGTTGAGGTGGATCCGTTCGGAGGTAAGTGGGTCTTCGGGGAAGATAACCAGTACCCGCTTCAGACCCGTTGGTGGGTGAAATTACCGTTTTACCCCTAAGCTTCGAGATTCGTGCCCAATCTGGACGGTTCCGATTTAACCCCATTTTTAGCCATATCAGTTTTCAAGATATTTTATTGTTGGATTTGAATTCTGAAATTTTATAAAGATTTGGGTTTTGTTGATTGGAGAGGTTTCTCCCTTTGATCGTTTTGACGATGGATTTGTGAATTTTGGTCTTATTAAGATCTCTAGGAGTTGAGTGGGAGTCCTGTGAACCGGCAGTTGAGATTTGTTGAGTTAGACCTGGGAGGTCTTGGTTTAGTTGATGTTAAGTATTTAAGTCCGGCAGAATACACTAACTCTAGAGATGGAAATTTTGTGTTTTTAATAATAATCAACTTAAGGACACGCACTAGTGGGGATGTGATGGAACTTGGGAAATGTAAGTATAGGCTCATGGTTTTGTTAGTCTAACGGATGCGATCCAGGACTGTTTGTTGTTATGTCTCGAGAGGACATTTGTGTGTTCGCGTGTCGAGGGTCTGCAGGCCTATTCACGAAGCATGCAGGGTGCATTCGCGTGTCGAGGGTCGGCAAGCCTATTCACGGCATGTACCTGGTGTATCTGCACATCGAGGGCCTTGCAAGCCTATTCGTGGGGTACACGGGTTTGGGAGATGTTTCTTCGGTTGTTTTTTTAGCTATCTTACATGATGCTTGCGCGTTGAGAGCTGTGGTGCCTATTCGCGGAGTATTCTGGATCTTGTTTCCCATCACCGTAGTAGGATTAGTTGCATAACGCGAGGGGTTATCCCTATAAAGTGGAGATCGTTAAGGGCTTGCACCGGACCTGTGTACTATGGAATGCATAGAATCTGACAAGTATGCATTAGAGAGTCAGCATATAGAATTGTATTTTTCTTGACTTGGTTTTATGCTTGTGTTTTCCTGTTTTCCCTACACTTGACACTTAGTCTAGAATCACTTGACATTTTCATGAATTACTGTTTACTATCTTATATTCCTGGATGTTTTCATGCTTTACTTATTTGTTATTTCTCATTTCATTTATTCTTGTTGCTAATACATATTGCTGATAACTTTATGTTTATGATTTAATTATGTTGCTTTATTTTTATTTCACTCACACCTTTATGGGTGACCCCTTTAGTTTTGGGGGTTAGGATTATCTCTAGCCTCATATTTTACAGGTGATTTCTTAAGGCTCGGATTTGGATGCTTGAGTTAAAGTGATGTAGTGACTTATGTAATTTGTAAAATAAAGTGTTGTAAAGAAAAGAGAATTGTGATTTAAGGTGTATTGTATTCCGCAGTGCTATGTAAATGATTAATGTAACGAAGGTTGAAATAAAAATTATCTGTGTTTTTGGACTGTGTTTAATATTACATTTGAAGTTAATGCTGGGAATTGTACCACGTATTTCTAAGATCTCATATTGAAAATTCGGGGCGCTACACTTTTACACTCTCATTTTCAGAAAACTGTTTTCAGAAAACTGTTTTCAAAACAACTAACCAAACGCAACCTAGGAGTTTTTTCTGCGACATATCCTTCGACGATAACTCAGCAGTATAAAATGTGTTTTAGTTGATAGTGGAGGAGGATGGGCTTTTTTATAGGCTTGTGAGAGAGAGCAGTTTTAGGCAGATTTCTTAAATGATTTGGAAGATTTCTCTAATCAATGGATCAAATTAGTTAGTACTTAGTATCTTCCTATTCTAGGGAGATTTAATTGCCAACCATGATTGGTTGGTCAATCTTCCCTAATGGGGTTGTAAATTAGTCCCCCGTTATAGCATCCACAGTCGTTTCTTAAATTTGCCAAATTCTCATTTTTTTTAGAAATGGGACGCTACAGTCGTTTGCTACTTTGCCATTTTTTGGCAAAGTAGCTACAGTGACTTCTCATTTTTGAGAAACGAAACTGTGATTCTCAAATTATAAGAGACGAGACACTGACAACTTTTTTTTTTTTTATCCGACGGTTAGTCGTTTGAAAAAAAAAATCAAAAAAATGCTCAGACGAGATATGTTGTCTCGTCTCAAGCATTTTTGCTTGGGACGTGTCCCGTCCAGCATTTGAGGGGGGGTAATTAGGGGTAGGTTAGTTGATTTAATTAGGTTTAGGGTTGGTTTAATTAGGTATTAGGTATTATTATATTATTTATTTTATTTAATTAACCTATTATAATATTTAATCACTAATTAATTAATTCTAAAAAAACAATAACCAATCCGATGAAACAACATGTCTCGTCTAGTTCAAATTTTAGCAAAATTATAGCAAACCACCGTTGTAGGCAAATTACCAATTTGCTATTACTGTAGCTTCCATTTTATAAAAAATGAGAAAAACGATTATGGATGCTCTTATAGGCTGAGCCGAGATGGTGGGCCTGTGGTGCCCATGTTCTGGTCGTGGGTTTGTAGCTGCTTGTGAAATTATTGTTTCACATTTAGGAATTCCGGATTCATGCATAAATCGTACAGCCCTCATCAATGATAAATTTTACCCATGTCAATAATACATGGTGAGTCCACCATTTTGGACAAATATGAGGAGAATATTGTGCTTGTGTGGCTTGAGCAAAAGACATGCATTACAAGATTTGCATCTGGTTGACTTTTGTCATCCATGCACATGTCACCTAACTCTTAATGACATATTTTTCATGCTCATCATAAAAGAGTCTTTTTTAGCCCGCATTAATAAGCTCATCTCAAGAGAAAAAGAACTATTACATTGCCACACAATATAAAAACTGCTTCTTTGGCGAGGTAGCATGTGCTTTAAAGTGTATTCCCATAAAGTTGCAAATAGGTACATTTTGAAGTGTGGCTAGACTTTTTTGAGTAGGTTGAAAATTTATCCGCTATGTTCCATTGATAAGTGAGGCTAGTCTTTTCATGTTGTGTCTTATCCTTATGCTATGCTGAAATCATTTTTTTTATAACCTCCTCTTCTTCTCTACTCTCATTTTCCTCTTTTCATCCAGTGCATAGCTTCGAGGACTTTGTTTCTATTTCGGATGTTTACTTATCTCCTTCATTCCTTTTCTTACTTTGCTCTTCCTTTTTCCTTCTCGTCAGTTTAGTGATGTTGTTACTTCTATTTGGTTTCATTGTTGTTTGGTGAGCACCTGATTTATTGCGCTCTGGTTGGTTTATCTGTGCTTGATCTCTTATGTCTTCCAGAGGCTATTTATGTCAGCTGTATTTTTTTAGTTTCGCATTTTGTTCTACCTATTTCGTTGTCTTCTAATTATTCATTGTTGCGTCCCGGCATGTTGTCTGTGGGTGCTTCTACGATTTCTATCGGTTGGAGGTCCCATCTGCTTCTAGCCTTGTGGTTACTTACCTGTAACTTTATGCGGGCGCCGAGTTTTTATCGATCCTGCCTCCTTTTCAGCGGTGTTGTGGCTTTCGCAGTCTCTTTTATGCCCTTCGTTGTTTTAGATTATTGTACATTCCTTATTTACTGTACCATTTCCACTATGTATTAAGTTCTTTGCTATTTTGCTTTCCATTTTACATCTTATAAAGTTGCTTGTATAATGTATTTTGTACATATTGTTTATAAATATATAAATATATCTCGGCTTGAGTCTTTTGATCCTATCCAATTATATATATATAACCAAATGGGGGGAGCGGCTAGAAAACGAGGGGTGAATACCAGAACTCTAATTAAATGAATTTAACATTTTCTTGGCTAGTTAAACCTTCATCCGTGGAATTTAAAATAAAATAAAATAAAATATCAGGTATTAGATGTTGGGGTATGAAACTGAAGTTGACACAAGGTTTTACATCTCGGGTATCATTATCGTGTCGGATAATAAATATTCATATAAGATATTGGACATTGACGATATATCATTAATATTCATAAAATATCGGGATTCCATACAAAGAAATATATATATATCCTAAATATGATTTGAACAATCATTACTTATATTATATTATGTATCACAAATATCATTAACCTCTTATAAGCAATATAATAGTTAAAACCATAATGTATAATCTCATATATGAAATTTTTAATATAACACATAAAAGAAATATATCTTAATTTTAAATAGGGAAAAATACAAAAAACACCCCCCAACATTTGAGTTAGATACAAAAAAAATACACACATGTTATCTAAAAGTACAAAATGGACTCAAACCATGTTTTCTCGATTAACTCAATTACCTCTCATCTGACTCAGCTTTGACCCATTTTGACCCTAGTGACTGGATTAATACATATATATATATATATGTGTGTGCAAACCTTCCATTGTGCACTAGCCATGGTGTGCACTCGGTCTTCGAACCTTCGTATCGACGATCCGAACCGTTCACATTGATCTACACATCTAAATTTGTCTAAATATATAAAATCAAGTCATTTGTTCGTCAATCATGTCATTATTAAAAAAAAGATATTCAGTCATACAATTTGTAACATTTCAATGCATGGGCAAATGAAATTCAAACAATTTGGTTTTACATATTTAGACTAATTTGGATGTGTAGATCAATGTAAACGGTTCGGATCGTCGACACGAAGTCCCAATGGCCGAGTGCACACCATGGCCAGTGCACAACGGAAGTGGACTCTCTCTATATATATATTATGGTGTATATATTGCGCTACAGTGTAACTAAATCCCTATAGAAACTCATAGGTCACAAATAAATCTCTACTTTTATAGAAAATAGTTTTTTTACACATGTGATGCACGTTTTTATTAAAAAAAATATTTTTATAAAGTCAGAGATCTCTTTTATATTAGTTATGCATGTGCATTGTACGTGTTTGTTTGATTACAAATAAGATTTATTTAGTGACAAACTCTCCCCTTAAAATAGTAGAGACAAGTAGATGGCACATGTTCATAAAATCTTAACGGTTGTGTATTGGGTCTGAACCCAATCGACATCCCCTCGCCTATATAAATAGTAATATCTCCATTCTCGTAAATGGTAATATCTTTTAATTTTTAGGGTTTTGCAAGACGGCGACTAATCCAAGATGACGTCCCAAGTCGACTAATCCCTCGATGTTGTCGGTGCTCATCGCAACTATTACGAGGTCTGATTTGTTGATCTCGATCTTCCTTCTTTTGGATATCTGATTTATATATATATATAGGTATCTCGCTAGAGATCTGAAATGGTAGTTCCTTTTGAAGCTTAAATTTTGTGATATATATGTTTAATGGGCTTGATCTGAAATGGTAGTTAATCTTCCTCGCAAGAGATCTTCCTTTCTTGGAGTATTGAGATTGTGGGGTTTTTATTTTGTTCGGTCCCTGAACTTAAATAGGGTTTATTTTATATTTGAACATCTTCACAGGTATTCGAAGCTGTGTTGCTTTTTCTGATATCATGTGAAAGACCCTGACAGAAGATGGAGAGGCAAATCTCCATATTGATCCAATCGGTACATCATATATAATTTTATTTACAGAAGCTTTTGTATTTGTTTTCTTTATATTATAAAGTAGTAGACTTCAAAATTCATTTATCGATATTTAACTGAAGAATACTTTATCGATGGTTAACTGAAGAACGCAGTGTCTCTTTATATAGGAGAGAGTAGAAAACAAAACAATTATTTATCCGATGTGGGACTAAAGTAAACTACTTGTATATCGGTAATTTTAAAACTCGTCAAATTCTTTGAAATTTTTGCACACATACTTTCTAGGATTTAGATCACATCTATCAGTGTGGATTTTCATATTGGATAGTTAAGATAAGATGTTGAATCGTATTCCTAATTAAGTTGGTTAGAGTGACCTATGTATTCCTAAAATATATTTTTCTATGTTAATTATATGCCTTCTTAATTATCAAGGTTTTAAATGTCGAATATCAATGTCATGCAGGTCTAGGAATTTTTGTGTATATTGGGATATATCGGAGGATATTATGGGATATTTAAATATGTTGGGATATTATGTAGGATAGAAAAAATTTCTTGGATATGATCTACATGACGTGTACATACATTACATGCTAACATTAATCACATAAATAACACAAATAATACGAAACTAAACGAATTAATGAAACACATGCATTATGCACACATTCAACATTAATTATGTACATATAATTCCAAACATACATGTGCATGAACTAAAATATATCATATTGAAATTGAAAAAACAACCAAAATAAACAAATATATATATATATATATATATATATATATATATATTTATAAATAGAAACCATCACAAAATTTGGCATATCTAATTCAAAACAAAAAATAACTTATCGGGATCCAAGTTTGCAAACTGATAATGTTTTGAAATGTCACAGTTGTTTCAAATCAAAAGTTATTGAGCTCAATTGGGTTGGTATGGATAATGATTTCGGATTTGATTTGATTCAAACCGTAAAACCAAAAATCTTTTGAAACAAATATCACCGACACATTTTGGGAAAATATTGAGTGATATATCGGCCGATATCGAATATATTGGTGATATATTTTCCAAAAGATATATACTAATTATACAAGTATATCGTGTCGGTTTAGTCTCCAACCGATATATCGGATGTATCGAGGACATTTAAACATTGTTAATTTTATGTATTGGGTTACAATACCTATCATTTTTTTTGAAAAGTCAACCCTATATATAGGGTCATTACCCGAGAAATGAAAGTTGAGGGTTACACATTAAACCAAAGTTAGGGTAGTTATATGAGAAATATCCAACATATAGGGACCTTTATTACTGATTACTCTCTTGAAATTAGGTCATTACTAAAGTAGACTAATCGATACACTGTTTTGTGCTCGATTGAAAGATTGGACCCTCGGGAAGGTATTTGGACAGAACTTCCAAGCATGAAAGTTGGGAGAGGTTGTCACTCGCTAGAGATACTTAACAAGAAACCGTAAGCCTTCTATATCTCACAATGCTTGCTAACATTAGGAAGTAACACTAGATATTTCATTTCCCCACATTCTTCAATGTATTTTCTTTGTTTCCTAATTTAGATATAGCATTGATGGGTATGATTGTGAGGAGATGGTTTCGAGCATATGGAAATATTTGACCCTCACTTGAACTATTAGGGAATGGGCAAATTAGTGGGCCGCGTTAGGGGATATGCTGCTTCAGCTGTTCATGACAATTAGAAAATTCGTCTTAAGCTATTAATTATTAGTGGTACCACACCCACGCTCAACTGGGAGTCAATACATGAATTGGAAGTTCTCTTAATCTAGAATGGAGAAATTGACAAACAGTGATGATGCGTGCAGTATCTGCACAAAGTTTGGACAAATACTCAGTTGTGGTTTTCATCCTACAAAATCCATCTAGGTATATTCCCAATTATATTGCTAATTACAAATTTTGGTTATGTCAAATGCATATTTGTGTATGCAAAGAGTTTAGCATGCTTTTCAATGGGGATGATGGTCAATTCATTTTTTCATCTAAATAATAAGCATTCAGGCATGCTTACGTCGCCCTTGATATCAGTATCCTATTCAGTTTCGAGCTATATGCATAGGCATGTGTTGTGCACATTTGAAAATTTTATTTCTAACCAACCATGCTAACTTCCAAATAACTATGGATGGGCAGTTCTAATAGGGAAAATAGACTCATCAAGATGCAATTATCAAGTAGACAAGTACCGAGTGTTGGAGACAATAGACACCATAATAAATAGTTATGATTGAGTACTTGAAGAATATCAATAATCAAAATTCTATATTTACTCCATCTTGTACATTGTTATAGTTAGTCTCATATATTTTCATAGGGTTCCAACCATTGCTATCAAAATCAAATTCAAGGAATAACTTTTCAACCCTTTCCGCTGACATTGATGCCCAAAGAATAAATGTTTCATCCATAATCTTACCATACACCTTCCAAAACAACGTAATTGGTTGGTGAATTATGATCACATTTATAGTTTCTTAAACAGTAATTTGCAGAAGCAATTACCTGTGAATCTAATTAACCTGTATCCATGCATATTTTACTTGTCAGTTTTACTTCCATCTATAAGTTTTTTAGAGCGATTACTGTAAGCTATGCACCATTGATCATGGTGATTGCGGTGTTATGAGGGGCAGGTCAATATATCGTTTTAACATTAAAACAAAGCTACAAATATTTTACATGCTTCAGAGATTGTATTCTTTGAACTGTTTTGCAGTGTTCCATATAATTCATTCCCTAAACTTACTAACATAAATCTTCAACTTCACCCAATAATTGTTTAGTTTTTATTTCATCTATAATCTTAATTCTCACCATTTACTTCCAAAAAAATTAATTGGTGAAAAAAAAGTTATAGAATGAGTGAATAAATAATTTTTCAATGATAGGTAGAAAAAAATTATGAACAAGATAAGTATGGATGCATTCTTTGCATGTCAGTGTCCCTTAATTTGAGTTTCTAACGCCAGTTATTGCGAGCTACGTATCATGGACCTTGATGATTGAGGCATTGGGCGAGAGAGGTTATAAGATCGTTTAACATTAATTGAGAGCTATGATCATAATACATGCCTAGCATTGTATATTCTAAAGTTTGAAAGTTCTTGCAATGAGCATGATTCTGATTTTCCAAATATATACATCATACAAACATTCGATTTAGTTGTGTTACTCTATCTTCTCTCAAGTAGATAGAATATGCCCTCATATATAGAACCTGCAAGTGTCCTGAAAATTTCATGTTATTTAAACGAACTCAAATCCATCAAATTCAATAAAAATAGGAAAAACATGAGACATCTATTATTGCAAAGGAATTTTGAAGACACAGAATATTCACGAAAACACCAAAAATATTCACGCGAATATCAGCCAGTTCATAAATTTGTAAGATGTGGAACCAGTTGGAGAAAAACATTCTTGTTAATATTTTGTTGTTTACAGGGTGTATACACGACAGACCCAAATTTAGAACATTAAGGGTTTGGCCCACACAATCTGTCAAATAATCAGGTGCCACAACTACATCTATTATCGGCAAATCATAATATCAATCATAATGATCTTTTGATATCAAGCAATCAGCTCTGTCCTGTAAAAAGTCTGAACTTAGGCACCAGTTATGAATGTTTTACATAATTTGCTGACTCCCTAAGGATTAAGAAATTGTCTCAAAACTAGTTAATGAGCTTTATTCTCTCAAAATTGTAATAATGATTTTCAGATGCTGATGCTGCTTTTTTTTGGGTATGGCAGCAACAATTGATGAGTTCTTTTGATGTAGATTAAAAAAAATCTCAGTCATAGATCTGACTCTGATGAGAGGCTGACGTGTGATTGAAACATGTAGGTCTAGTGGGTTACTGGTTGCCGAACTTCTGCAGAAAGCTTGAAACATCGAGAGTATTCCCGTCGAAAGGCCCTTAGACGACCAAGTCAGTAACCAGGGGTTTAAAGTGGGATTAGCTGGTAAAAAAGCGATTACCTGGTAACTGTAGATGTAGACCTGTATTTATAGCCTAGTGGGGGTATGTTAGAAAAGATTCCCAATCTGCCTAATTTATATTCCACATATTAGGGATATGATCCAGTCGTTAATCCCCTGATTCTAGGGGATTTGATTACTGCCATGAATGGCTAGTCAACTTTCCCTTGTGGGTTGAACCTAGGTGGTAGACATGTGGATGGCCCGTGAGTTGTTGCTAGGCCTGCTATTTAGGCCTTAAGAGTCTCGAGATCCATGCGGGAATCGTACGGTGCAGATCGGCCACAATTTTCACTCTCATCATAAGTCCCCCACTATCGGAGGTGAACTTCCGATATTCTTCGAGGAGTAGGTAATTCGTTGAGGGAATTGTGTTGGCAAAAAAGATCTGTTCGCCGTGAGGGACGAGGTGTTCGGCAAGAAGCTAGGAGTTGGGGTCGACCCATATCGCCGAGGCTTAAGCTTGCGAAAGGCTCGGGGTAGGGATACAATGCCGAGTTGCGAGCCTAGGCAAGGCCTTGGAGTTTGAGTGCTCTAACGAGGGGCGAGGTCTTTGTGCAGTAATTTCTTCGCAAGGTCTCAGAGTCGGGGTAGCATGCCAGGGGGCTAGGTCTGAGGTGAGGTCCTTGTTGCAGGAATTTCTTTGCAAGGTCTCGGAGTTGGGTACCACGTCGAGGAGCTAGGTCCAAGGTGAGATCTTTGTTGCGAGAATTTTTGCGCAAGGTTTCGGAGTCGGGGTACCACGCTGAGGGGCGAAGCACGAGACGAGATCCGTGTGAGAATTTTTGCGCAAGGTCTTGGAGTCGGGGTACCATGCCAAGGGGCTAGGTCCAAGGTGAGATCCTTGTTGCGAGAATTTCTGCGCAAGGTCTCGGAGTCGGGGTACCATGCCGAGGGGCTAGGTCCGAGGTGAGATCCTTGTTGTGAGAATTTTTCTGCAATATCTCGGAGTCGGGGTACCACACAGAGAGGCGAGCCATGAGATGGGATCCTTGTTGTGAGAATTTCTACACAAGATCTCGGAGTTGGGTCATGCCGAAGGGCTAACCTTGTCTCAAAGAGTTCTTGGCAGAACAGGTTAGATGAGTGTTGTCAGATCGGTATTCACGTGACCTCGTGATCCTTGAGGATCCGTTACATGGTTTTGTAGTTATGGAGAATACGTCATGTGGCCTCTGTCATTCGAGAAGTCGCACTTTTCCTCTATAAGGTCTCATCTCCACCTCATTTTCTGGGATCACTTTCTCTTTCCTCAACTAGAGAGCTTCTCTCTTTAGAACCCTTCAAACAAACATGTCTGGTGATCGGTCTAGTAGTTTGGCTTTGTCTTTGTCTTTTGGGTGAAGTAGGTCATCTTCGGGGTCTTCATCTTGGTCGTCCTCGCAGGCGAGCGAACTTGAGAAGTCGAGGTTCGTTCACTTTCCTTCCCTGGATGAGGACATAGAGATTGAGGTGTGCTCGACCCCCGAGGGGGCGGATCTCGTTCACCAGGTGGATGATGCCGTGACTAGATAGGTGAGTGGAGGTCTAGTGGGTGCAGTGGCCGAAATGGAAAGGGAAAGCCAACTACTGACGATAATGATAGAGGAATGATGGGAGGAGAGTTTTGGCGTGGAGATGCGAATGGATAAGGGTGAAAGAGAGTGGAGTCCTTCGGTACGGGAAGTGGTGGCCTCGCTCGCCCCTTGATAACATTGTGACCGTCCCTTCCTCGTAAGTCCCTAATTTCTTTCCTAATTTCCTTCCCTGGTTGTACTTGGCTTTGTTCAGAGGTATTTCTCCCCTGCAACAAAGGTTGACGATGACATCACTGCTCTACTGGCCAAGCGAACGGAGTGGAGGGCCGCTGAAGACAACAAGGGGATGAAGAGTCAGATTTATGGCCGAGATGATCTCCGAAGGGATGGTCGGCAAAGGCGAGGAGGTCGAGGGCCCTGACCATCCGTGACCAAGAGGAGTCTCCGAGAGTCCCACCAAGCGAGAGATCGCTTAGAGCCGAAGAACTGGGCAAATCAACCCCCCCCCCCCCCCCCCCCCCCCCCCCCCCGTTTCACCCAGTGGTGAGGGCTATTATTCCCGATAAAACTGAGGAGACCTTCATGCCCGATTGGCCGGTGAAGGCGCTTGATTCCATAATGGAGTCCCGTGTGGCCCTCGAGGTGGTGAACAATATTTCTCCGCCGAGGGACAGGGGATCTCTTGCTATGGAGACCATTGGCTCGGGCTATCTTAAGTACGCCCAGGCTTCCGTTGTGGTAGCTCGGTCTTGAGTGGATGTGTTTTTTCTTTTGTTCTTGGTACATTCTTTTTTCTCTAAGTATTTCACCCTCAATCCGCAGGCTATGCTTCATGGGGCAAAACTAAAGAGGCAGTACGATCACAAAATGAAGTGCGCTAATAGGAGGCACCACAGCTCAAGAATAAATTTTAAGAGGAAAAGCTTCGTGATGAAGCACTTGAAAAAGGGTGAAGAAGTTGGAGGAGGAGCTCGTGGTCGGGGCTCATGATGAGGGCTTCCTGGTGATGGAGAAGGAGGTCTGGTAGGAAGAAAGGGCGAAATTGAAGGCAAAGCTCACAGCTCAAAGAATCTGCGGACCAGATTATCACGAGACAGAACGTGGGCTATAATTGGGCCCTCAAACATGTCAGGGAGAGGTACCCCGATCTCAATCTCGATGACCTTTGTTTCGAGCAATGCAAAGATGTAATTGCACAATCACTAGTGGACTCAATTTCTGAATTATTTAATGCAAAATCTCAAAAATATCTACTTTCGAGTCAAGTTGGAGAAGCTATTGGCACTAGTGTTGAAGACATAGATGGAGATCTTGATGAGTTTATACATGAAGATGTTGATATGAAGACTTTCATGGACAAGCTAGTGATGGAGATCATGAGGAGCCTATGAATGAAGGTATTCATGTAGTAAATGACGAATCTAGGGAGGAACATAATGAAACCATCCTTGACTTTACGAAAGATGTTGATGTGAATTACGATCCGGGATTGTGGGAAAGTATCAATGATTCTAAGAGAGTAATGTTGGTTCACCGAGGCCCTATTAAGATTTTAAAGAAAAATGATGAGTTTCCAAGAGACGAAAAGAGTGGTAGGTGCTTTTCATCCAAGCTTTTACACACGTAATTTTCCAAATGGAGATAAAAACTAAATGGCTTGTCTATTCAAATGAGTTAAATAAGGTGTTTTGTTTTTGTTGCAAGTTGTTCAAGCATAAACCAATATCAAGTAACTTGGCCGAAAATGAGATAGATGATTGGCATAACCTTCCTACAAAGCTTAGAGACCATGAAAGCAATACGGAGCATTCGGCAAATATTGTGAAGTGGGTTGACTTGCAAAGGAGACTAAACCTAAAGGAAACAATTGATAAAAAATGGAAGCACAAATTGGCAAGGAGAAAAATCGTTGGAAGAATGTACTCGTTCGCTTTATTTCATGGAACAAATGAGAAGATTTATGAGAAGAACAATGGATTTTTTTGTCAACTTATTGAGCTTACGAAATTTGATTCAGTTATGCTAGACCATCTTCGGCATGTGGTAGATAAGGAAATGCAACATCACTATTTGAGTCATAAAATTCAAAATGAGTTGATAAGCTTATTGGTTAATGAGATCAAAGAGAAAATTCTCAAAAAAAAAAAATTAAAAGCAAAGTACTTCTTGGTTATCTTTGATTGTACTCCGGATTTAAGTCATGAAAAACAATTGTCAATTATCATAAGGTGCATGGATGTTGAGGATGCAATTGGAGTTAAGGTGGAAGATTTTTCTTGGCTTCTGAAAGGTTGATGATACTTCAGGGCCTGGTCTTTTCAAACTGCTTGAAGATACTTTGGTTGAACTTAAACTCGATAATGATGATATAAGAGGTCAAGGTTATGCCAATGGGTCAAACATGAAAGGTAAACATCAAGGAGTACAAAAAAGACTTCTTGACATAAATCCTAGAGCTTTTTATGTACCATGTGGATGTCATAGCTTAAACCTTGCATTATGTGATATGGCAAAGTCTTGTGTGAAAGCTAGAATTTTTTTGCACATGTGCAAAAGATTTATACTTTATTTTCGGGGTCCACACATCGGTGGGATATTCTTAGAACATATGTGACGGGTTTGACACCAAAAGCATTATCCATAACTCGTTGGGAAAATCACATTGAAAGTGTTAGAGCAATAAGAAATCAAGCACCGAAATTGAGAGATGTCTTAATTCAAATCGCCATTAGTTCTAAAGAGGATGTTATGATGGCGGAAGCTAAAGGTTTGTGCAACAATGCTTGAGAGAATTTGAGTTCTTGATTAGTTTATGTATTTGGTACAAAATCTTAGACAAAGTTAATCATGTTAGCAAAATACTTCAACAAGAAGAGATGAATTTAGAGAATGCAATTACAAATCAAAAGGAACTAATTACTTTTTCTTTAAAAAGTTTAGAGAAGATGGTTTTGAAGACTTGATGAAAGAAGCGAAAGAACTTGCTAATGATGTTGGCATTGATCCGATCTTTCCAATGAAAAGAATTGTTCGTAGAAAGAAGCACTTTGATGAGGATATGGAAGCAAATGCCGAAGGAAGCCAATCACCGGAGGATAATTTTAGAGTTACATACTTTATCCATATGATAGATCAAGCTCTTACATCATTAAATAACCGGTTTAAACAATTTGAGCTCTATGGAGAAATTTTTGGATTTTTGTTTAATGCGAAGTTCGCAAGTGTTAGTGAAGAGAAATTGAGGGAGCATTGCACTAAATTACAAAGTTTCTTGGAACATAACCAACAATGTGATATTTATGGTAAAAAGTTATTTCAAGATCTTAGAGAGTTGAAAAAAATATTGCCAAAGGAGATAAGCAAATCAATTAACATCCTTAACTTTATAAGATCTTACTGGAATGAATGTGGTTTCCAAAGTACATGGTTTGCTTATCAAATTTTATTGACTATACCGGTTATGGTTGCCTCAGCGGAGAGGAGTTTTTCTAAGTTAAAGTTGATAAAAAAAATCCTTCAGACTACCATGTCATAAGAAAGATTGAGTGGATTGGTTATGATCTCAATCGAGAATGAATTTTTGGAGAAGCTTAAGTATGAAGACTTAATTGAAGAATTTGCTTCAAGAAATGCAAGGAGAAGCATATTTCTTTGAACCAAATTGTAATCCGGATGTAAATTTGATTTTGCAAATGTAATCATATTTTGTTTGACTTTATGGTGTAGTTCAAGATAAAAAAAACAATGTAATTATGCTTTTTTTAAAGATAGGTCCTTACAACATGAAGATTTCCACAAATCTTGTGCTTCAACTTAAACTTAATTCTCTGAATTGTCATTTGTAAAGGGATCTGGGCCTCCACAAGTTGGTGTTCATGGATGATATTTTACCTGAGGGAACCAAAGTAGGTATTATGTTCGAGGCCAGGTACTTATTAATCAATTAGTGTTTTTATTGGTTAACTTTATCATTATACTTCTTTTTCACTAACAAGTTCCTTTTATTTACAGAAACTACTTGATGGGTATATAAAAGATTCTGGAATATACCGTCATTGCTGCAACAATGTGGTAAGTAGATTTAGTTTTCGGGTTCCATGATTGCTTCAAATTATGCTTCTAGGTACTATCATTTTAAACTGTAATGTGCATGTCAGTCCTTCACAATTTGAAGCTCATGATGGTCGTGCTTCAAGGTGGAAGCCGTGAGTTCCTCTTTTCATTTGCTTTTCAGATATAATTGGAGACTTAAATGTCTTGGTTATACTCTCTCCATTTCGACAATCCTACTCAGTTCTTCTTTTCATTTGCTTTTCAGATATAATAATTTTTACACTTCGAATGGTGTGTCACTTCATGAGCTATCTGTTTTCCTGTCAAAAGATAAAATTGTCAGTCAATGAAAATGATGATCTTTGTAGCATCTGTGGGGATGGTGGATACCTTATTCTTTGTGATCCCTGCCCAAGGTCTTTCCACATAGGTAAATCTTAGTTTGCTAAATGTTCTATAGCTTTGTTGGAGCTTGCAAAATTTTCATTTCATAGATTGATTTTTATTTTAAATCATGAAATATTTTTTGCATTAATTGCTTTCCATGGCTTAGTGTACATTTAGTGTTTTCCATGACTTTGCGTAAATTTATTTTATTTGCTTTTACTTTTACCTTTTCTTGTTATTATTAAAAAAAATTATTAAGGGAAAACAAAACATGAGCTTGGCTAGAGCAACCCGGATCTCCGGGCCGGCCCTGATCACAATGTTGAAATATTATGCATCAGGTCCACTAGTGTCAATGAAAAAGGTGAAGAAATTGCCGTGTGCTACAGGTAGCTCAAGTCATGGAGTCTGATCTACAAAAAATGACAGAACTTCAGTACTGGCAGTTCTTACGAACACGTTTTGTACTCCATCTCTCGAAGATCTAGAAACTGCTGTAAAAGTAGTTAATGGGAGGGTAATTTTTCTCCAGCTAGTCCATCTATTTAGTAGTAGGGCTCAATTAATAACATCTACAAGGAAACTGTAACTTCTTTGTCCTTGTTTATGGCTCTGATTCGTTTTCAATATGTTTTGATACACTAATTAATAAAAAAAAATTAATATATCTGTCATGATTGTTTTGAGTACTCTTATGTATAAAAAATATGCCATGATGTTTAATTTTAGGGCACGATCGAGGAAGAAAAAACAGCCTTATTACAATTCTTCTGATTAGGCTATGGGGTGTATGGTGGATGATTCAATGGATCAACAATCAGGAAAGGTATCCTTAACAAAACAAAACAAAAAACGCTTTTTTATATCAAGGGATTATGATATTCTCTATTTGTTAATGTGTTTTAGCTTGTTATCCATGATGTTTAATTTTAGGGCATGATCGAGGAAAAGAAAGCAGCCTTATTCCAATTCTGGAAGCGAAGAAAATCCTGTGCGCAGTGACAGTTCAGGATCTTTAAATAGCAAGGTGGACGAGTTAGATAACATGTTGAAGCCAACTAGTAAGTGCACAAATTAACATTATTATTCTGAGACAAAAGCTTATACATCTTGCCTTTCTTATTACCTGTATCTGATTTTGTATTCATGAACACTAGGATGGAGGAGTTCATGTTAATGAAGGAGTTATTCTGAAGGAAAATATGGATAGGCGTGAACTCTTTTCCGTGCATCAAAGGTTGGGCATTTACATTTTGCAGTATGGAACTGAAGGATACTAGAAACAAGCAGCTGATGTTAAGGAAGGTTTTGAAACAGGGATGACTGTTTTTTTGGCTTACATTTATGATTTGAATGGTGAAAGCCTCAAGATTATGTTTTCACATCTGGAATAGAAGAATACTCTAGATGAAGCAGCTAGTATGAAGGATTGTCCGGAAATGGGGAAGATAGTCTCCACTCAACCATTTCCAACCAATCCTTCGTACTAGCTGCTTCATCTAAAGTCTCCTTCCATTCCATATCTGAAATGTTACTCTTTTTGAAATTTCCACCATTCAAATCGTTAATCGAAGGAAGATGATCTCTACCCCATTATAAGGAAAAAACGCAAGGAATGAAAGTTTTGATCGTGCACTAGGATTAAATTTTGATTCGTGAAAATTGTAAGGAAAATACTTTAGGAATTTCAGCACAAGGTCTTGTATCTATTTATTTTGCTGTGAGCTTGTGAGCGTTATTCTAGCTGCTTTTATGTTTATTTGAATTTCTTGGTTGGAACCCCGGATGACGCATGTCTACTTCATCCAAAATAATAATAATAAGGCTTGAAAATTGTTGCTTTTGATTGAAATACATGCATGGTGGTGTGAGTGTTTAGTTTGTTTTGATGAATTGTATCAATTGTAGGTCCTCTGGTTTTCAGTTGAATTTAAATATTTTAGAGAATTAGAATAACCCGAGCACTGTTGGTATGTAACTTCTTCAGTCTCACGAAGAACACTGTAGTTCCAAAATGATACGTAAATAAGAAAGACAATAATAGTCATTCTGGTCTTAAAGCTAATATCATGGTTTATCTTCTACTTGTAATGTGTGAATGGGAGCTTCACCACACATGTATCTATTTTGAGATAATATGAGACACAATATTCTCCTCATATTTATGCAAGAGGGATAATAGTGAAGGTGACGAGGGGACTTCAGTTCTGCCGAAGATGGATGATTAAAAAAAAAACCCAACAGGAAAAGGAGAAAATAATTAATAGCAAAAAAAAGAGGAACAATTAATTTTCAAATCGACAATATTGTAGTGCAGGGACGGTTACCCTCAGCTCAAATATGTGCCAAAATATAATCGAGAACATAGAGACAATACTCCAGTAGTAATAGTAATTTTCACGTGCGATGCACGTTTTGATAAAAAAATTGGAGTTGAACATGCGATACATGTAAGCCGGCAGTAATCAGTATTTGTGATAAATGTCTTAAACTTTAAAAAAATTGGAGTTGAACGGGCTGCACGCAATTTTTAAAAATTTTGGAAGAAAAAACCTGGAATTGTACGTACGGTGCATGTGTTACGAAATAGATTTGGAGTTGCACGTGTGATGTATGTATTTGCTTTGTGACACAAATTTTAAAGATGTTTTTTTGGTGAAAAAAAAAAGTTTGATTTACACGCGTGATGCACGTGTTAATAAATAGAGTTAGAGTTACACCGTGCAACGTATGTGTTTCATTTATGACAAAAAAATATTTAAAAATTATTTATTTGATTACACAAAGTGACAAACTTAGAGATGAATTTTTTTTTTAAAGTAAAATGTGTTAGATAATAGAAAAATAATTATAACAGAGGCCGCAGTTGGCGCCAATTGTGCCCTATGTTATATTTAGGTCGCAGTTGGGAACTGCGGCCTATATTTAACACATTTTTACTTTGAGTTTCAAAGTCTCTCTAGCCCAAATATAAAATGAACTGAAGTCACAATTGGGAACTGCGGCCTCACAATTGAACAGGCCGCAGCTCGAAGTGCGGCCTATGATGACTAGTCCACCATCGGAATTAATTTGGATAGAGATGGCAACCGGGTCGGGTTAACCAGCGATCCGCCCACACAAACCTAGCCCGCTATCATGTGGTTTTGTCTGGGTCGAACCTGCGGGTCTACCCGGGTCGACCCGAGTTGTAAAATTCGCGAATCCAATCCGCCCGACCCGGCCCGCTCGACTAGTTGACCAAGTCAAACCCGCCCGCCAACTCGTGGGTCGAACGGTCGGCAGCAACAGAAGCCTTGGTTGGCTATTTTTTTTTCTTCTTTTTCTCCCCTTAATTCAATCTGAA
Source organism: Hemerocallis citrina (assembly GCA_017893485.1). Classification (NCBI taxonomy): domain Eukaryota; kingdom Viridiplantae; phylum Streptophyta; class Magnoliopsida; order Asparagales; family Asphodelaceae; genus Hemerocallis; species Hemerocallis citrina. Next base: position 113,069,027 of record CM030366.1, on the reverse strand, counting down.
AAATTTCACACCTTACTCTCTTACTCTCTCTACTACTACTACTCAATTCAATCTCAATTCAATCAACACTACAAATTAATTACCCTACAGTGGCGTTTTTACTCCGGCGCTTTCAGTAAACGCCGGGGACAAACTAATTAACAAAAAAAAGACTTTGATTCACCGGCGTTTTGTAGTAAACGCCGGGGCTAGCGTATATTCCCCGACGTTGTATAAGATGCGCCGGGGATTCTATCTAATTACGTTTTAATCTCCCCATAACCAGAGTTTTTTTCTTTAATAATTTCCTTTAAATAAATTCGCCTCCTTCTCACCCGTCCAAAACCCGCGGGTCGTCCCGGGTTATAAAATTCGCGAATCCAACCCGCCCGACCCGGCCCGCTCAACTAGTTGACCAAGTCAAACCCGCCCGCCAACCCGTGGGTCGAACGGTCGGCAGCAACAGACCGTCGGTTTGGTTGGCTATTTTTTTTTTGTCTTTTTCTCCCCTTAATTCAATTTAAAAAATTCCACACCTTACTCTCTTACTCTCTCTACTACTACTACTCAATTCAATCTCAATTCAATCAAGTTTTTTTCAACAAAGAAGCAAGCAACAAAGAAGTGAAAATTTTCGATCGTATCGAATTGTGTTGATTCATCTCTTAATTACGTCTACTTCAACTCCTCCAACAAAAAAGCTCTCTCTATCTCTTTCAAGTTTTAACGACTACCGGACTACTGACTACTCTTTACTTTTATTTTCTCTCTCATTTCTATATTCGATTATCCGCGAAGTACAGTATCAATATTTCAGAAACCCTCCTATTGTTTTGATTTTTGTTGTAGTTCTAACTTTTTGTATCATATTTTTTTGTTGGTTTTTCCTTTTTTTTTCTCTTTCGACCCTCCTATTGGTTTTTAGATTTTATTTTTTAACATATACCTCATTTTTTTTTGTATTATTATACATACACTAGTAAAACACTAGAATATTTTTTTTTCTTTCACATACACTATTACCATGTCTAGATCACGAGGTAGCGGCCGTAGCCAAAGTGGACAAGATTCCACCGATATTTCACGCCGACCTTCAATAGTCTCACAAATTAAATCCGAATTTACACATAATCTTATGGTAACTCACGATATCCCTACACACGAAATTGAAGAAGAAATGCATGATGTTGACACACAAACACAATAAACCGAACCCACTAGTAGTAGAAAAACTATGGGGGAACAAGTGATTGGCACAAATTTTATGACTATATCCTTGATGAGAATAATCCGGGTGTAAGACATAAGATGAGTAAACATTATGACAAGAGTTACAGATGGAAGAAGGGTGAGGGAACATGTACAATTAAACGACACATTTTAAGTGTACACAAAGAATTAGTACAAGACCAACAATGCCAACAAAAAATCAACCCTATGACCGGACAAATAGATAGCCAACCCTACGATCCCGAACTTGTTCGTCGGGAAATTGGCCGACTAGTTCTTAAGGATGAGCTACATTTTTTCTATTTCGAGAGTAGGAATGTAGAGTCTTTCAACTAAAATGCACTAAATCCACATTTTAAAAGAATAAACACATTAAAGTCCGATTGTTTTAAACTTTACAATGAAATGAGAGATACTTTAATTGCACTGTTGTATTCTTTAGCTTGTAGAGTATCGTTAACTTCCGATTATGGGAAATGTTGTAACGATATTCCGATGATGGGCTTAACTTGTCATTGTATAGATAGTGATTGGATGATTCAAAAGAGAATCATCTCACTTGCGGCTTTGCCGTATCCCCATAGTGGACTAGTTATTGCAACACGTATTTTAGAAGTTTGTGATTTATATAATATTCGTGATAAAATTTTTACTATTAGTTTTGATAATGCATCTAACAATAATGTTTCGATTAGTACATTGGAAACACAATTAGTTCCTCCATGTAAGGAAATTTTTCATGTTAGATGTGCGTATCATATTTTAAATTTATGTGTACAAGATGCATTGAAAGTAGCCGATTCATATATAATTACAATTAGGAATTGTGTACATTTTATTGCTTTGAGTAGTCATATGCTTCAACAATTTAAAGTATGGTGTAAAGCTAGGGGAATACATTTAATAAATTTCATAAAGATGCTAAACACTGATGGAACTCTACTTTCGATTTACTAAATGTTGTTACTCAATACAAAGATATTATAAACGATTTTTATCTTGCAAAAAATATTGAAAATTTTCAAATGACTCCCCAATCATGGTATTTTGCCGAATCTTTATTACGAATTTTGGAACCTTTTAAAACCGCAACTTTGAAGTTTTCTACATCTTATGATTCTACTTCTAGTAGTATTTTTTATTTCAATCATTACTATGATGCAAACTTTTCAAAAAATGATTTGGGACGAATATATTGGCCATATTGTTGTTCCCACTTATACAATTTTTTTGAAGTATTTTAATCCCCCTCCTATGTTGTATTGTATTGCTACTGTTATGGATCCTCATATCAAATTAGCGGGTACGAGGAGTTTGATTGAAATATATTTTACTTTACTTGGAGATGAATCTGAAATTGATTTTGATAAATTTTTAGCTAGCTTTGAATCGACATTAAATAACTTGTATGCTTATTATGATAGAACTTCTCATCTAGTAGTACAACTAATATAGTTACTTCTTCTTCTACTACTTCTAGAGGTAAGGGTAATAGTACATTAGAAGATGCCACTTTTAATTTACTTCCTCGTATTCAATAAAAAAAATATAGGACTAATGCACCTAATGAATTAAATTTGTATAATTAACAAGATAATGAGAGTTCTAGTACCAAGATTGAAGTGCTACAATGGTGGAAATAACATGAAAATATTTTTCCTATTCTTTTACATATGGCTAGAGATCTACTAACTCCTCATGTCTCCACAGTTTCTTTCGAAAGTATTTTTTTCTACACGCGGCAGAGTTCTAACAGATTACAGGTGTAATACCCCGTATTTCTGAAATATGTATATGATTTGAAATATATACTGAATTGGAATTTGCCTATAGAGATTTCCATAGGAAGGATTTATATATAAATGTTTGATTTGGAAAAAAGGGCCCACCGGTTTGAGAACAGCACACATGTGCTGTTCTGTTTGAGATTTGTTCTCCCACGTGATGACGTGGAGAGAAAGAATGGTGGGGCCCGGTTCTTTGTAAAGGACTTAATGAAAAAAAAAGGGGAATTGTGAAGGGATTTAATCCCATATCGATGGTTTCATATGAAATAATATTATATAAATAATAAATGCCAAGGATCAAGAGTCACCAATTCGGTTAACCACCTTTTGAGAGGCAGCCTGTGGTGGGCAGTTGTACTACATAGTATCTAATTTGTCTTATAAATTGTATAAATTGTCCGAGCCCGGGGCAGGGGCGTTACAAATAGTATCAGAGCCACGCTTTCTACGCTTTCCACACTTGTACAAATTTATAGGGAACGACACCCTAGATGTGGACATTAGAGTGTGTGTTTGAGTCTAGAGATTTAAATGTAAGTGACTTACATTTGTGTTGCTCTAAGATTTATGCTTCTTCCTCTCTATTTCTAAGATGGCTGATCACTTCGACCCTGCTTGAGGCGACGACTAGCATATCATTGAGGAAGAGTACCATCCTGGACAGGCAGATTCCGAGGACGAGTACTATCCAGGGCAAGCAGATTCTGACGGTGAAGAATGGCCTGAATCCCGAGAGATCACCCCACCTCCGGATTCATCTGATGACTCTTCTTCTGACGAAGAAGAAGAACCAGTTCCAAGTGGTCTTGTGACTTCTCTTCAGAGGCAGGTAGAGACACTGCGAGAGAGAGTTGGATTGTTGGAGGCTCAGCTGGCGAAGCGAAAGGACGACTTTTCTGTTCTCAGTCATCGGGTTTGGGAACTCGAGAAGAGAAAGAACCTGACTGATGTGCTGAAGGATGAAGTTGAGGAACTACGGGAAGAACTTCGAGCAGCGAAGAGGACCCGAAGGAGTTAGACTGTCTTAGCTTCTTTTATTTTCCATTCTGATGTCAAAAATGTTTTTTTCAATTCGAATGTATAAAGTTTGAAATTCAATGAAATGGAAATATTGACTTGAAAGATCATGTTTCATACTTCGAATTTGATGGACCTTTTACATCAGAATATGGAATGAAAGCTGTTGTGTTGTTCGATACTGGATCCTCTCATACATTTGTGTCTCCAAAGTTTGCTAAAGTGTTGGGAGTTGAACCGAAAATTTTTCCAGGCAAGATCTTAGCAGTAGCTACTCCATCAGGGGAAACTTTAACCACTGATCGGTATTACGCTGATTGCGAGATTGTGATTGGGGATAGAATCTTTGGCATTGATCTGATCGAGCTGACTATCTTGGGAGTCGATGTTATCATTGGCATTGATTGGATGCCGGTGTACAGTGCAAGCATCGAGTGCAAGACCAAGACGGTAACAGTGAAGGTTCCAGGTGGACCTGAAGTCACGTTCCAAGGGAAGAAGAAGTGTTCTAGGCTGGTGGCAACTATCCGCAAGGAAGAGACTCCTGTGGAAGTGCAAGGGATTCCTGTGGTTCGGGACTATCCGACTGTGTTCTTGGAAGATTTTCCTGGGTTACCCCCGCATCGTGATGTAGAGTTCAGCATCACTGTTCAACCGGGAAGTGCACCCATTTCTAAGGCACCGTATAGGATGGCTCCAGTGGAATAGGATGAGGTGAAACGACAGATTGAGGAACTGTTGGGGAAAGGCTTTATTCAACCTAGTGCGTCACCTTGGGGAGCACCAGTGCTTTTGGTAAAGAAGAAGGATGGATCGATGAGAATGTGTATCGATTACCGGGAGCTGAATAAGGTCACTGTTCAGAATAAGTATCCGATTCCTCGAATTGATGATTTGTTCGATCGTCTACAAGGAGTAGCTGTATTCTCCAAAATAGATCTTCGATCAGGTTACCACCAAGTTCGAGTGAAAGCTGAAGATGTGCACAAAACTGCATTTAGAACTCGACATGGGCATTACGAGTTCTTAGTTATGCCATTCGGAGTGACGAATGCACCCGCAATCTTCATGGACTTGATGAACAGAGTTCTGAGGCCATTCATTGATTCTTTCGTCGTGGTGTTTATCGACGATATTCTCGTGTACTCCAAGTCTGAGGAGGAGCACACTGAGCATCTGGCAGCAGTTTTGCAGAAGTTGGAAGAGCATAAGTTGTATGCCAAGTTATCCAAGTGTGATTTCTGGAAATCTGAAGTGGAATTCCTAGGTCACATCCTTTCTAAGGAGGGAGTGGCAACTGACCCTCAGAAGATAGAGGCAGTGAGAGATTGGGCTAGGCCTACTACAGTGAAGGAAGTCAGAAGTTTTCTTGGGATGACTGGATACTATAGGAGATTCATTCAAGGTTATGCTCAGATAGCCGTGCCGTTTACTGGACTGACCAAGAAGAATGTGAGCTTCAAGTGGTCTGAGCAATGTGAGGCGAGCTTTCAGGAGTTGAAAGATAGGCTGACTACTGCACCTATTTTGGCTTTGCCTAGAGCAGGTGTTGAGTATGATGTTTATAGCGATGCTTCACATCGGGGGCTTGGTTGTGTCTTAATGCAAGAAGGAAAAGTAATCGCTTATGGGTCTAGGAAACTACGACCGCATGAGAAAAATTACCCTACTCATGATCTGGAGTTGGCTGCGATTATCTTGGCCCTGAAGCAATGGAGGCACTACGTGTACGGTGAGAAGTTGAACATGTACACGGACCCTTGAAGTATATATATCAGCAGAGGGATCTCAATCTGAGGCAGCGGAGATGGTTGGAAGTGCTCGAGGATATGCGACCTGAGATCAAGTATCATCCTGGAAAGGCTAATGTTGTTGCTGATGCACTTAGTCGCAAGAGTAGTTTGGCCAGTTTGATTACAACTCAGAGGCATCTGATTGAGGAGTTGGATCGGGCAGGTATTGAGGTTGTCTTGCAAGGGTTGGGAGCATCTTTGGCTCAGTTGAGGCTTCAGCCTACACTGAATACAAGGATTATTGCAAGTCAGGAGGTTGATGCTGATATCTTGGAGATGAAGGAGCAGGTTGGTGCTGGCAGGTTGCCCGGGTTTCAAATCAGGGATGGAGTGCTGTGGTTCGGAGATAGGCTGTGCGTTCCAAATCAGGCGGACCTGAAAGAGAGTATTCTTCAGGAGGCGCACGCTACTCTTTTGTCGGTACATCCTGAGAGTGCTAAGATGTACAAGGACATCAAACAGCATTTCTGGTGGTCAAGTTTGAAGCGGAATGTGGCTGAATTTGTTGCGAAGTGTGAGGTTTGTCAGCAGGTCAAAGCCGAAAATCAGAGACCCGGAGGTCTATTACAGCCATTACCTATTCCGGAATAGAAGTGGGATAACATCAGTATGGATTTCATCACGGGATTGCCTAAGAGTTCTAAAGGCAATGATGCGATTTGGGTTATAGTCGATCGACTTACCAAGTCCGCTCACTTTTTGGCGATGAAACTCACTGCTTCGATGGACAAGTTGGCTGAGATGTATGTTGGTGAGATTGTCCGACTTCATGGCGTTCCGTCAACTATTGTGTCTGATCGAGATGCGCGGTTTACTTCGCATTTCTGGAGGAGTCTTCAGACAGCTTTGGGTACCAAGACAGATTTCAGCACTGCTTTTCATCCGCAAACCGATGGGCAGACCGAGAGAGTCAACCGTATTCTTGAAGATATGCTTCGGTGTTGTATACTAGACTTTGGAGGCAGTTGGGAAAGGCATTTACCTTTGGTGGAGTTTGCCTACAACAACAGTTTTCAGGCTAGCATTGGGATGGCGCCGTACGAAGCTTTGTATGGCAGGAAGTGCAGGACACCTGTTTGTTGGTTTGAAGTTGGGGAGCGTCAGTTGTTTGGTCCTGAGCTTGTACAGCAAACTTCTGAGAAGATTGATCTGATCAGGAAAGGGTTGGTGGAAGCTCAGAGCAGGCAGAAAAGCTATGCAGACCACCGGAGAAGGGACCTTGAGTTTGAGGTTGGTGACTTCGTCTTTCTGAAGGTATCGCCCAGTAAAGGTGTGGTTCGATTTGGCAAGGGCGGGAAGTTAGCCCCGAGGTTTATAGGCCCGTATAAGATATTGAAAAGGATCGGGAAAACTGCTTACCGGCTTGAATTACCGGAAGAATTGTCTCAGGTGCACAATGTCTTTCATGTGTCTATGCTGAGAGGTTATATTCCAGATCGAGTCATCATTTGCCTGAAGTGCCGGAAGGTTTGCAGTTAGACCTGAATTACATCGAGTCTCCTGTTGAGATTGTTGATCGTCGAGAGAAAGTCTTGAGGAATAAGACGATACCGATGGTCAAGGTAGTCTGGAGAAACCACTTGGTTGAAGAGGCTACTTGGGAGTCTGAGGAGAGGATGTTGAAGGACTATCCTGAGCTTTTTGCTTGATTGTATTTTTGTATCTTTTGTTCTTGTGTGTGTGTTGTATTTTTTTGTCTGTTTTCTCGCTCTTGAGTGTAGTTCCGGGGACGAAACTATTCTAAGGAGGGAGTGCTGTAATGCCCTGATTTTTTAATTAATGAAAAATTATTTTTTTTTGCACGTAGTATGCACGTGCAATATTTTGGTTGAATTAAATCTTATAACTATTTTATTATGATGTGTATAAATATTTAAATATGTGTTCTCAAATTATTTTGTACAAAAAGCCCTTTTCTTTAATAAATAGAAAGCCTTATTTTAATTTAATGAAAAAGCCTTTTTCTTAAAAAGCCCAAATGTATTTTATTTTATTTATTTTAATAACACTTTTTGGCCCAAAATAAAGCCCATGGATTAGCCTATTTTTATTTAAACTTGTCATGTAGAAGACTATTTTATAACTATTTTATTTTTATACACATTAAAAATGTACAATTTTGGCCTAGTTGCATGCACGTGCACTACACGTACACGTGCAATGCACACTTCTTCCATGGCCGGGTTGCATTCTTTTTGGAGGGAGTTTTGAAATTAGACATGGTGATCATGGAGGTGGTTTTGTGGATGTGGGTAGTTTTTATAACTCCTACTCTAATCTTGGCCTTCCATCTTCCAACCAACTAATCAATCCTAGCCCTCCATTTCACTTGATTTCTAGTATAAATACCCCCCTCTCATGGCTATTTTCATATGCAAATTATATCTTTCCAAACTATAGTTTTATTTTAATAATAGTGTGAGTTATAAAAGAGAGAGAGTTGTGTGGGTTTGCTTGCTTTGTCAAGGAGAAGGAGTGGCCGGCTATTGCAAGGGGGAAGCTTTCGGTTTTGTGCTTGGGCTTGGAGGTGCGCGCATCGTCTAGGAGGAGGTGCTTTCATTCGCAAGGATTTGTTGCTTTGAGTGTTTATTTCTCTCCATACAAGGTGGGTGGAATTTTTCTTATTTCTAATATAGGAATATATGCTAGATTTCATTAGCAAAGATTGCATGAAAATGATTAATAAGAATGCGCCTTTAATTGAATAAATGATCTCTAGTTGATTGAATTATTGATATGCGAATTATGTGTGATTGTATGCCATAAGAATGTGACTACAAAGTGAGTTAATTATCTTTGTTTCTAATTAGAAATGATTCATGGAAATGTTAGTAAGAATACATTTTTAATGGAAAGTTAGTTCACAAATTGATTGGTATGTTAATGAACAATTTGCATGTGATTACATTGTTAATTAAGTTGTGGGTAGAATTCTCCATGCTTATTAGAATAAATGAATGATGCTATTATTGATGCTTAAGAACACTAATGAGGATGTTAGTTTAATTAAAAATTTGAAGCATGCAATTTAATTAAGAAAGAGCATGCTTTTTGAAAGAGTAACTTTTTTGAATGTTTGATGTGTGAGCATGATAATTGATAAGTGGCTATATATTTTGTGATGTACATGATTGAACTAGAAGTATATGTTGATTTAAAGAAAATACATTCATTGCCATCACTAATTGTATGTGAAAAATTATTAATACTTGTTAGTGCTAATTTTTGAAGAGACCTTTTTGAATTATTTTGGGGTTGGACAAATTCAAAGAAATTATATTTGTATGATTAATATCAGAAAATTAGTATAAGAAATTTGGATAGAAAAGATTTGAAGACTAAGTGTTAACCAATGTCGAAAATGAAAAATATAGTAGTTTTGATGAACAATTCATGGATTTGTGTGAAAAATATATTTTTTAGTGCAAAAATTATTTTATACTTGCTGATATGAAAATCATGTGAAGGGGATTTAATCTGGAATTTTTCAGTAATTTTTACAAAGGCAATATGAACCAAGATTGAATTGAACATCGAGTTGTTTTAACAACAGTACCAAAATGATTCATATGGGTTTTAATTTGGTACTGTGACAACCTGAGCTAGTAGCTCAGGCGGTCACTGTGTGCGGTTGGCTTCTCTGGGTCGATCGGTTCGAATCCCAGTGTCCACAACATTTTTTTCACACATTTTGAAAGTATATAACTTTCGACCCGAAAGCTATATGTATGAATTTTGCTTCCTTTATATCGCTAGCATAGTTCGGCCGAACGGCGGGTGCTCTTGGCTTTGTTTCCGTTGTGCCTGGGTTCGATTCTCACCCTCGGCATATATAAAAAAATATTTTTTTGGGCTTTTTAGATGTCCAAAAAATGTGAAAAAATATGGTTATTCTCATAAAAATGTAAGGAATTTTATAAGAATGATTTGGGTATTATTTGAATGAATTTAACTATGGTTTGGAGTTAGAATGCATAAATAGACATATGGTTCTATATGGATTATTGATATGAAATTATAACTTGAAAGAATAAGTGAATTGAAACATTAAGAGTTGATTCGGCAAAAAGAAATGTGGTTATGTGACATGATGCAATTATTTTTCTCACTTGTGGAACAATGTGAAGTGTGCATATTGTTTAGTAATGTGGAATTATTGTGATGTGATAATTGATAAAGTATATGCAAATTTATATACAATTATGGACTTGTGAACAAATTGAAATCATGAATTGAAAAGAGAATATACATGTGAGTATGAGAACTCAACATGGAAATTTATGAGTTGAAGATTGTGAAATGAAAATTGAAATAGAGTAGCTAAGTCTCCCCCGGCGTTGAGAAATGAAATGAAATTAGACCAAAGTTGGTCAAGTTGAAATAAATGAATAAGTCCGGTTGATGGAGAGGCTAACTCTAGAGATTAATTTTTGTTCATGATTTTTAACAAAACTAAGGATTAGTACATAGTGGAGACGTGATGAAAGTAGAAGAAAAACACGTGTATGGGGGCCATCGGATTTGCGGCGTGAGGGTATTCACAGGTTCTTCACGATGCGTCGTGACATGACGTGGATACTGCTCCCGAGTACCGTCCCGGTGGCGATGCTCGTGGGATGTTCGAGTGGCTATGGGTGGTGCCATTGTTCCATGGCGGAGGCTGAATTGTCCATAGGTTGCCTGCTCGATGCGTCGTGTCAGTGCGTGGGATTCCCCTCCAGGCTGCCTGGGCATGAGCTCATAGATCATAGGACATCTAAGACACTACCGTAGTTACAGTAGTAGATTAAGTCATAACGGGGGATTGAACCCTACAAAGATGAAGAACGAATAAGGGCTTGCCCTCGGACCTATGTAGTATGGGATGCATAGAATCCGAACAAGTACGCATTAGTGTCATGTAACATAAATAAATGCATTAAGGACTAAGTGCACAATCACAACACGACATCAATAGGGTAGTCCCTTTATTTGAATATGACAAGTGTGTGTTTGCTAAATATGGAAAATTGAGTTATACTGTTTCCGGCATAGAGAGGATGGCCGTGTATAATGTTCGTCGGTTGAATAAACTGACGTACCCACAGTTTTATATGCAGGTAAATGACATGTTAAAGAGGAATGGATGCTTACAGATTGTACCGTGTTGTTGTACATTTATTTAATTGTTGTATTTTATTTCCGTTGTGCAAAAGAAAAATATAATATTGATGTAAACTCTGATGTATGATGAAAAGTTTTAATTTTCCTGTAAAATTGTACTAAAGAAAGTGAAAAGATCCTGTAGAACATCTCGAATTCAGTGTAGTTGGGATTCGGGGCGTTACAGAGTGGTATCAGAGCCGACTTTCGACACCGAGTGTAAGAGAGCAGTGAGTTATGGACTCCAGGATGATCGGCGGAGTGAGACAGACAATCCCCAGAAGTCTGGGACGATGGACAGAGATCCACAGAATGATCCACAGAGTGGGATTGGTCTCCAGAATTCCAAAGACGAGAGTGACGCTCACAGAAATGCTCTACATCGGCTAGAAAGTAGATCCTGCACTAGATTGTGCATGCCCCGTGCTCATCAGCGAGGACGCTGATTTCTGAAAGGGGGTGTATGTAATACCCCGTATTTCTGAAATATGTACATGGTTTGAAATATATATTGAATTGGAATTTGCCTATAGAGATTTCCATAGGAAGGATTTATATATAAATGTTTGATTTGAAAAAAGGGGGGCCCACCGGTTTGAGAACAGCACACATGTGCTGTTCTGTTTGAGATTTGTTCTCCCACGTGATGACGTGGAGAGAAAGAATGGTGGGGCCCGGTTCTTTGTAAAGGACTTAATGAAAAAAAAACGGGAATTGTGAAGGGATTTAATCCCATATCGATGGTTTCATATGAAATAATATTATATAAATAATAAATGCCAAGGATCAAGAGTCACCAATTCGGTTAACCACCTTTTGAGAGGCAGCCTGTGGTGGGCAGTTGTACTACATAGTATCTAATTTGTCTTATAAATTGTATAAATTGTCCGAGCCCGGGGCAGGGGCGTTACAACAGGAATCACTTGAAGCTGGATTGGTTGGAGATGCTCATGTGCACTAAAGATTGGATGAAGGCTGAACACATGACACAAGGAAAAGCGACATCTACATCAACAAGTGGAAGAAACTACCCTGAAGTCTAACAACAAGATTAGGGAATTTAGGGAGATGGGATCCTATGTTTAGGTTAAGTAAAGGTGCACGACAGTAGTTCAATGCCCTCTCTTCAATCTAACTATATATAGGCTATCTTGAACTCTTGATTGTCCTCTTAAACATATAATTGAAGAAATTTGTATATTTTTTAACAGTATTTGTATGTAAAAAGTTGTACAAATTTCATAGAAGTTGAAATGACTAAATATATACAATTTTGTTTAATTCTTCATCTCTAATACTTGTTGTACATTTTTTATTTATGGGTTTTTAACATGTATACCCCTAACAAATATGATAATATCATATATATCCCTCACAAATATATATTTGCAGATATGCCCCTAACAATTTGGACTTTATTTCATATTTACCCCTATGTTCGATATCACCAAGTTAACTATGATTTTACCCTTACGAGACAAATAGAAATCAAATTAAATGATCAGATTAGATAATCAAACGATAAAAGATTTAAGAGTTTTAAGAAAAATAAATGAGGAAGCTTATAATCTATCATTAAAAATAAGATTGATGACAATTTTGGAAAAGTAACGTGAGAAAGACTATGTAGTTTTCAAAGATGTACTGTTAATTTTTCCATTTTTTGAAAAAAATGAAGAAATTTTGAGAAAAGTTAGTGAGTCTTGGTTGGATTAACAATTACCTGGATTTACAAGGATGAAGAATATATAGTTTGAATGGTAGAGAAGAGAATATTTCAGTCATTTTTCATCAAGTCCATAAAAAAAATGGAAAATTCTCCATCGTTTTGAGTTTTTTTAACTTGAGGGGTAATTAAGAGATGTTGTATATATTGTTGGGGACAAATATGAAAATACATATTTGTGAGGGGTATACATGATATTCACATATTTGTTAGGGACATATATGTTAAAAACCCTTTATTTATTTATTTTTTAGGTTAAAAGAAAGTCGGGGGGGGGGGGGGGGGGGGGACTTGTATTTGTAATTTGTATGTAAAATATTTGTAAAAAATTTATAGTAGTTGACATGAATAATCAATAATATATTTTATACAGTTATACTTGTTGTAATTTTTTTAAAAGTGAAGTTGTAATAAAAAAAAAAATCAAACGGGCCAACCCACGACCCAGCCCGACCCGAAACGGGTTCGACCCGAAACGGGTTGACCGAGTCAACATTTCCAATTTCAAACTCTGCCCATCTCGGTTGACACCCTGACCCAACCCGAACCCGCCAAAGTTAGGCTTCAACTGGGCAGGTCCAACCCGACCCGGCCCAGTCAACCCGAATGCCATCAGTTAGTTTGGAAAGTGGGTCACCTTGGGAATTAGTTTCAAAAAGTAGGCCAATTCAGGGAAAAAATATCAGACCAGAGTATGGACGGACGGACCCTCACTTCGTTCTGTAATTTCACCAAACCATAATTCCCATTTTTCCTGTAATGGGCAATTTTTTGAAACTAATTTTCAAAATAGACAACTTTCGAAATTAATTCCGAGAATAAATCAACCCTCATAGGTCACAATAGTAAATTGCGGCCTCTTCGATTTCGTGGCCGCATTTTACAACTGCGGCCCAAGTATATATCATACATATTTAGCTAATAGGCTCGGAGACTTGGAAAAAAAGTCCAAGTGTAAAATGTGAAAAATAGGAGGCCACAGTTGAGTAATACGGCCTAGATATTACGTAGACAGCAGTATAGTACTACAACCTCTTTGATTTTGTGGCCACAATCCACAATTGCGACCTAAGTATATATCACATATATTTGACTAATAGGCTCAGAGACTTGGGAAAAAAAGTTCAAGTGTAAAATGTGAAAAATAGGAGGCCGCAGTTCAGTTATATGGTCGATGTGTCCAGTTCTTAAAACCTTATAATACTTTCGACCATATAATTGAGGTCGGTAGTATCGAGTCCGCAATACCCAACTGCGGCAACCTATTTTTCACAATTTACACTTGGTTTTTTTTCCTTTCAAGTCTCAGAGTTTATTAGTCAAATATGTGTAATATATACTTGAACCGCAGTTGTGAACTACGACCGCGAAATCGAAGATATGTCTGGTCTATTCTCAAAATTAGTTCAGAAACGGTATATTCTGGGAATTAGTTTAAAAAATTGGCCTATTTCGGAAAAAATTCTATTTTCCATCATAATTTTCAAGAAAATCCTCTCAAATTCTCACACGCGCACTCTCTCCTCTTGTTCGTCTTATATGAATCGCGCTCATCGGATTCGAATCCGATAACTCTAAAAATTCCCCCAGATCCGCTGTTTAGATGGCGAAGACGGGTTCTTCGTCGATCGAATCGTCCCGATGGGTTTCGCAAGACGACGACGAGGAATTCAACAGCGACGACTAGTTGGATGAGGAAGAGGAAGGGGACGACTTTTCTCGGCGGAGAAACTTCGATTCGGAGGAGGAAGACGACGATAATGCGGAGCAGCGGCTGGTCAGGACAGGGCCTAGGGTTGATTCCTCCGATGTCGAAGCACTCGAGGTTCCCGGCGCTCATCGCAACGATTACGAGGTCTGATTTTCTGTCTTCATTTGTTTTTTCTTCTAATCTTTTGGGGAATCTGGTGGTTCTGTAGTGATATAATTGATGAAATTTGATTATTCAAAAACAAAATTGATGAAATTTGAGTTTATAGAAAAAAAAAATCAATGATTAAAAAAATGTTAATCTTACGAAGGAGGTGAGTCTTAGTAGACGTGAATGGAGGCGAAGTATTCATGTAAGGATGAAGGCTTTTGTTGTATAGGAAAAGAAGTAATAGGCCCTGTTTGGAACAAAGTTTAGATAACCTTAATTTTCTCACATTTTTGGTAAGATAATTGTAGTGATTGTAACTCAAAAAACTGAGAATTGCACCTTCCCATAGAAAAATAACTCCAAGCATGCCAAAGTCAGGGTAAATTTAGTTTTTTGAAGTTATGGGAGATAATTCCAGTTATCCTAATTTAACTTTCTTCCCAAACATTACCTTAGTACCTTGCAATTCCGAGTAATAACAACAACAAAATTGATGTATATGCTAAGCAGCTAAGGGGGTGTTTGGTTGGCCTTAAAAGAAATCCAAGGTATTATTGGATATATAGGTATATTCTCACTATATAAAAAATATTATGTGTAATATTATTCTATGGGTAACACGTGTGTTACACGTACTAATTGTATGGATATCGGAACGCGGGTTGAGTGGGTTGAGAACCCAGTACCCAAACCAGTATTTATCCTATAAATACTGGCTTGTGATAGTAGTCTAGGTATTCCAATTTTGATACCTAGGGTAAATATCTCAAGCACCTTAGTCTAGGATATTAACCCTAATTTCTATTGTTATAATCTCTCATAATCTCTAACAATCTTGAAATATTTAAATATAAAGTACTGAGATTTGAGAGAGATTTGAGTTCTGTTCGTCGGAAACTCACCTCGCCGTCGGTACACGCCTCCGCCTCGGCCACCACCAGCCGTCGTGCCTACCGCCACCCCCTTCTCGTCGCGCCCACCACCGCGACCCCCTTTCTCGTCGCGCCCACCACCCCGACCCCCTTTCTCGTCGCATCCAGCCGTCGCATCCACGGTGCTTGACTCATCGTCGCTGGGGAGCAGATTGCTGCCATCATCGATAGGGACGCCGCAAGCCGCCAGGGTCGCCACCACCGTCGATGGGGATGCCGCACGCCGCCAGGGTCTCTTTTCTCCTCTGATCTTATGATCGGGTTAAGGGGATCAGATCATATCTGTTTTTCTAATTGGCTCGCTTCGATGCTTGGTGTTCGGCAAGAGATCAGATCTTTGTGTAGGTGACAGATCCACTTGCTGACTTGGTGCTTTGTGTATCAGATTTGATTTTCGATTGGTTTGTTGTGGTGTTGGCAAGGGATCAGATCTGTATGTTTGGTGACAGATCCACTTGAAGTGGACTTGGTGTTGTGTACTTTCGATTGCTGTTTGGTGTTTGGACTGTTGGAGCAGATTCAGATCCAGTCCAACAACTGCTCTATTGGTTGGAGATTTGCTGTTTGGTGTTTGGACTGTTGGATCAGATCCAGATCCAGCCAAAAGGAATCAGATCTGGATCTAACCAGTGGAGACAATCCATTGCGTATTTGTATTCCGTGTTTGGGGAGAAGACTGGATTTACTGCAATATACTTCCAATTCAGATGTAAATTAAATATAAGTTTTTCACCAAGTTTAAATTGTTATTTAATTATTTGTTTGAATTTTGTTGCTAAGTGCTAAAGTTCAAAACCGTATTATGCATTGTTTAATTAAATACAAATTTGAATAATTGCTTTGGCTACATGCTAAGGATCAAATATTCATTTTGATAAATTATAGGCTTTGACTATAAATTGAATCTCCAATTAAATTGTTGTGAATTAGACAGTGCTAATAATTTGTTTAAATTGGCTAATCTTTAACAATTTGATGATTGTAGGAACTTCAAAGTTACTTACAAATTGTGTGTATTGGAAACGATGGATTTGCATCATGGTATGATAAGTCTGCACTACGCAGGCTTCTCCATCGAATTTGAAAAACACTTCTAACTTGAAGTGTCGGTATGATCTACTCTAATCTTTCCTAGTATTTTCATGTGATGAATGTGTTAACGTTTTGTGCGTTTGATCACATGATTGAGAGTTTTAGATCATAGCTATTCTCACTTTGAAAACTAGCATGTTTATGGTTGTTAAGTGCTTTATCATACTATGTGTATAGATATTTTGACAAATCCATTGTTTGCAGTTTGTGTGAGATCATATATTTGCTTCTCTAATAAAATAAAATATTTTTTTTTGATGTATAAGATGTATAACAAATATTTGTAACTTAGGAGAGAGCATCTCTTAATGTAGGATATAACTCTATTAGTTACGTTTTGTTCTTTCTCGTTCATTGTACTGTGTGCAAAGTTGAATTATAATATGTTAGTCATTATCTCATTTAGCGTTATGAAGATGATGAAGAATGAATAAAGGAAAGAAATCTTCGCTCAATGTGTTTGAGCAAGTGGACATTGTTAGAATCACTAGAGAAAGCAAATAGTTTTGTGAAATGTGTTAGAGTAATTTTATATTAACTCTTATAATGTACATATATTGTCAATCACATGTATAAGTTGAGTTTAACAAATGAGACAATTAATCATAATAGTTCTAATTGTGTATAGTTTCTGAACATAGCATAATTGGCTATGATTTGAGAATTATATATATTAAATTGTTTGTTCTTGTTAAAACTTATAATTCTACTAAACGACACTTCATTAAATATGACAAATGTGAAGTTTGAATTCAGATTTTGATCACTAGAAAATCATTTTGTGTGGTCTCTAGGAGTCTACAACTATTGAATCAATACATTCTGATATTTGTGATCTCAATAGCTTTGTGACTAGATGAGACGATAATTGGTCAGAAGTGTTTAATCACCTATGTAGATGATTATTGGTTTGTCATACATATATGGAGGATGTAGCACTTGCTATTTAAATGCTAAGATCAAAAGGTTTTAGATATGATAGAGGTGGTGAATATGTTTTAACAATTTTAACAGAAGTTTGCATTTGACATAATCTCTAGTGCACTCTATTTACAACAGTCAAAACGGCATTGATAAAAGTTAGAATCAAACACTTAGGTAGTGTTCTTTTTCTCATCTTATAAGAGATTTACCTTTTGTAAGAGGTGGTCCACCTCTTATAAGAATTTTTTTAGCGTTCTTTTTTAACCTCTTATAAGATATTTTTTCCAAAATCTCTTATAAGCCTAAAAGACTTCTAGTAGCCTCTTTCAAATTATTATAAGACTTCTATCACTTAAAAAGTCTATATTACCCCCAAGTCTAAAATTTTATTAAGAACAAACCGAAAACAAATACTAAGAATGAGGATTGAGATTTGAGACCAAAAATCATAGGGACCATGGTAAGCAATGTGCATCTAATCTAGTGATTACATGAACTTTTTATAGGCGTGATAGCATATTTTTGTCCCCCAAGACACCGAAAGAAAAACAATATGAGCAGTTTTAGCAAATTTAACAAACTAAAAAAAGCCTAATGAAAAAAAAAAATTAAAAAGAAAGAAATAATGTAGAACATTAAGGCCAAATAGAAAAATAACAATAAATAAACTAAATAGAAACCTAGGGGGCAGGAATTACTGGAATAAAATGATGTACTATCAAACTCAAAAAGATATAATGAAGTCGAAAATTTGCAATACATTTACCCCAATTTTTTTTAAAAATATTTTTTTGTTGTTGTGAATTTAACTTGCCATTAAACTAGTTTATATATTAGTAATTTGAACTTATCTTTTCTACTTTTATACTTTGGGGGTAATATAGACTTTGGGATAATATAGGCTCTTGTAAGAGGTGAAAAAAGAACAGAAATCTTTTATAAAAGGTTCTTATAAGAGGTATTTTTATATAAAAAGAACACCTCAAAAAGAGGCTCTTACAAGAGGCTCTTACTGTAAATCTCTTATAAGAGATAACCTCTTGTAAGAGGCAAAAAAAAGAACAGTACCTTAGTGAATTGTTGAATTCTATATTATTGCTATTGTTTGACTTTATGTATCTGTGGGTGATATTGTATTAATCATATTTTCAATATGTTACCACACTCAAGATTCGTTAGTTGTTTGCCTTCTATTGCTGTTCGACGGTATGTGTTTTTGCGCCTCTGTGGTTCACTTGGCCGGTGTGAACTACCGAGCTCAGGAGGTATGCATTTGTCTTGATGGATTGCGAGTGTTTGGTCTCCTCTGGTTCCCTTTGTGCCTGAGGTCGCGCCTCTTCGACCTGGAGGCGTCTGGTCTGGAGGAGTCGTCTGAGCGCAGTGGCTGCGCCGGAGCGGCAACTTTCGCGGTCTTGTTGCTGTTTGAGGCTCCGGTATTGGCCGTCTAGGAACTGTTCTCTTTTGGTGTAATCCTCTTCAAGTAACCACCCTCGAAGTGTCTAGCGAGCGTTTTCCTGGCCATGAATTGGGGATCAAGCCTCTTGCTGCATTTATCTTCTTACTGCCTCGTTCTTGTTCGGTTTCACTAGATTACTTTTCTGCTATGTATTTATTCTTTTAGCGCTTTTGTAGGGTTTTACCTCTGGTGAAATCCTTATCTGTACATTACGATTATTATTTTCATATATATTATCTCTGATGTGGCTGGAGTCGTTAGACTCTATCCGTTTCCATCAAAAAAAAATATGTTACCACACTCTAAATTATTTATACCTTGTAGACTATGGGATAGAAATACAAATAATTTTGTTAATGTGAAAAAATGTGGTGTGATACATTTGTTAGAGTACATGACCCTAGAAGGCCTAAAGTAGGACCTATAACAAAGATTTGTGTGTACTTAAAAAGTGCAGAATATGGTTCTATGGACAGATTTTAGAACTATCTAATTTGTATTAGTCAAGGTTGTAAACGGCGTCAGGCGGTGGCGGCGCCTAGGCGTTTTGTTTTAATTTTTTAAATAAAAATATATTAACCTTTTAAAAGTTACATTTCTCTATTTTTATTTGTAGTCTAAATCTTTTTGTGAAGTTGGAACTTTGGTGCTTGTAGTTTAAATCATTTTGTGAACTCTTTAATCTTTATCCTAATATGATTGAATGTTTCTTAATCTTGACAATGGAGTGTAACACCTCGAATTTGTAAAATACCGAAAATATCTATTTTTTTAAAATATATTTGGAGTGCGGAAAACTGTTTTTGGGATATTTTGTTTAAATATTGATATTGGTATGAATATTTGTTGGATTGGTGAAGATGGTATACTGAAGTATAAGTCGAGTTTTATATGGAAAATTATTGTTTATTTTGTTTTATGATTTTGGAGGATTATTAAGGGATGTTTTAATATATTTTGTATTGTTAAAAGTAGAGTTGAGGATTTATTTGAAATAGTTTTGGAGATTGGGGGTTATATGTTAAAATAACCTTTACCTTTATTACTTATATTATTATTAATTATTTTTTTTACAACCCCCCCCCCCCCCATCCTTTCCTCCTCCTTTCTTTCTTTCTTTCCCAATTCCCGATCGCAGCCTGGGGACCGAAACCCATTCGGTCCACCCCTCTCCCCCATCCAATCCACTTCGTTCCTTCATGAAATCCAAATTAAATTGGGAAATAAGCTAATTGAATGGTTCTCTACATCGTTGAAGTGTTGGATTTTCGAACGGATGTCGAAAAGGTATACCCTATTTTATTTATTCGTATAAAATTAAGTGTGGTTAGTTTTATTGCGTAGAAATATTATTGTAGAGAAATTTAGAGAGGTTGGAAGTAGTAGATTGGAGGAATTGGTAGATGGTTAAAGAAATTGTAAGTTGTTGATAAATTAGGATTTTGGGTTTGTAAAAGAGAATTATATATATGTGAGAATTATCTCCTTTATAGTAGTAAATTTTAGCAGAACCATTAGAATAAAATGGGGAGTAGTGATTTTGGTATAAACTCGAATTATAGAGTTTATGAAATCGGGTAGAAAACTCGATCCAAATAATTGTAGAAAATGCATGTGAGGGTGTAGAGTATCATGAAAGTATTAATATAAATTTAGGATGATTTTTAGAGGCTTCCAGCTCAATTAAATTGAGTGAAATGAATTATAGGCGAAAAGTGCACGCCGGGTGTTCGGTGAAATGCCTGCGCGATATAGAGGTGAGAATTTGATGGGTTCGGAGGTATAATTGAGTACTATTATTATTATTAACCCTAATTTGAGAAACTAGGATAAAGAGGATTAAAGAAATTAGAAAATATAAATTTTTCTTATGAGGAAGCCTCCGATCCATAAGGGAATGTTTGTATTGGGATCCGAATTCGAAATTTATCGATGTAGCTCACCTACATATGTCATTTGTGACGCGTGGGTGAAGACGGATTCGAATTTGGAGGTCCGTAGGTCGAGTTTTGAGTTTTAAACTAATCGGTTCTATAATTTTTCAATTAGGAGGAAAAAGTCGAACTTCGACTGGCTACCGGGCGGACGTGGGACTTCGTTTGCTCGATCCCTCAGGTGAGTATGTTGTATTTATGTATATTTTATATTGTGGCCAAATTTCGTGGCTTTTTGATATGTTTTGTAAAAGTTATAGCAAAAATTGATTTTCAAGGAAAATACGGATTTTTTTGGGGCCCGAAAATGGGTTTTTGTGATATGTGGTGAAATTAACTATTTTAAGTGTATAAAACCTATATTATGGATTAATGTGACGTGTTGAAGTATAAAAATTAAATATATTAAATCGTTTATGCATATTTTTACCCCGTGCATGTTTTGTGCATGTTTTTGGGGTATATAGGCCGATATAGGCTATTGGGTATATGCGGAGCCTGGTGTATGGGCTAGCATGCTATGGATGGATGTTATAAGATGTAATTAGACGAAATTAGTGATTGTGATCATGTTTTGGGACAGTCGTGTATTTATAGTACATGTTTTGTGCATATTTTGGGGCATATAAGTCCTTATAGGTGATTTTACTTATATGAAACATGATGTAAGAGCTAGTATGCTATAATTAGATATTATAAGATTTAATTAGAGGAAACAAGTGGTTTTGGCCCCTTATGATGGGAAACCCGCATGTGTGGTGTTTATTTGTAATATATATATATAGATGATTATGATGTGTGATGCAATAATTGATGAAATTAAATAAGTGGGTGCATGTTTACATTCTAATCATGTTCGAAGACAAGTAATGGGTAATTATATGATGTTATTATGTGGTGAAGTATATTTTGATATGCTTATGATACGGAATAACCCCTTATAATTCTTTTATTAAGGATATAACTTGGCGTATGTCTATATGTGATTTAATGAAGTAGTAAATATCATATTACCATTAATGTGAATTGTTATGGCAAAATAAATATCTTGGCGCATTAATATTATGCAAAAAAAAAATGATATGATGAGTTATGTGTGGAATAACAGGGTGTGTGCATAACCTGGTATATCGATATGAAGATAAAAGTTCAGCTGGTACGTGTTGATAAAATGTGGTATTATTTCTTGTGATTAAAATCAAGGAGGTGGCTGTTGTTTAATTAAAAGCCGTGATGCTTTATGTTGAATTAGTAAAAATGGAAAGATGACATGATTAATGCTAATAACAGATGGTTTTGTTGACCAGTACCTACAGCAATCCTGGGGGTTTGGGCTAGACCTCCTAACGCCCAAGGACCGGCTTGGGAATGGTGGACCCAAACTATGTTTGGGGTAAGTGATTTTTATCGCCCAAGCTATCGGCTTGAGGCCCGGTTTTCCCTCGATGACAGACGTCGCGAGGAAGCACTCTAGTGGGACTAGTGGTGAGTGTTTACCTCGCTGGCTTCGGCTGGGAGGAAGTACCCTAGTGGGACTAGGGACTGTGGTTTTTCCCTCGATGACAGACGTCGCGAGGAAGCACCCTAGTGGGACTAATGGTGAGTGTTTACCTCGCTGGCTTCGGCTGGGAGGATGTACCCTAGTGGGACTAGGGGATTGTGGTTTTTCCCTCGAAGACAGACGTCGCGAGGAGGCACCCTAGTGGGACTAGGAGTGCTGTGTTCCCTCGCTAGTTCGGCTAGGAGGAAGACGTAGCCTTGGACGAGTAAGACTCTGGGAGAGCATCGGACCGCGTGTTTACTGGGCTGTCGGCTTTCAGTATGTTGGGATACTGTGGCTCACTGGTCGACAAACTAATAAAATAACTAAGTGTTAATAAAATGTGAAAGTACAGAAAGTGAATTGTGAATGTGAAAGAAAGTGATTGTGGATGAAATGCAGTATGTGGTTAATTTAAAATGAAAAGAGTAAAAGAGAGACGTGTGTTAATATGAATAGTAAGAAGTAATTGTGAAATGAGAATGAATATTTTAGTAAAATACATGATGATTTGAGTTGATACACCTTGGAATTGTGTCAAGGAACTACTTGCCCGCTATTTCTGTGGAAATGGTGGGAACTACCTGCCTTGGCATGATTCGCAGGTGAGTGGCATGATATTGGTAATGAATAATGGAAATGAAGAAGAAAGTAATTGACTGCAGCACGGTGGGACCGTTGACTGCCATACGGTGGGACCGTATATCTTTATCGTCACGGCTGTTGACTGCAGAACGGTGGGACCGTTGACTGCTATACGGTGGGACCGTATATCTTTATCTCACGGCCGTTGACTGAGGTGAATTCATACCCAAGCAAGTATAAATTGATAAGAATGAAAATGTAATACATGGTAACTTGAGATATAAGTAAAAATGAAAGTAAGTTTAATTCTCAGTAAGATTGAGTAGTAACTAAGTGATAAAATGAGATGAGAATGAGCTTTAAAACATGCTTTTGATGCAATGTGAATAAGCGTTCTAATTAGTGATGTGTTAATGATGTGATGAAATGTGAGTGAATTGCAATGGGCAATGAGATGTTATATTTGTGTCATAAGACGTGAATGAATGTGGTATTATGAGAATATATGCATATGTTTATGATGTGATACTTGTTATAATACAATAAAATGAATATCCGCATTATGTGATTGGTTATGAAAATGGTTATTAAAGAAAGTATGTTCTGTTATGAGTTGTGTACCATGGAGGTGTGTCAGGGAACTACTCGCTCGCTAATTCCGTGGGAATAGTGGGAACTACCTGCCTTGGCACAACCTCCAGAATGAATGGGTGAGTTGATGATATAATATAGGTAAATGAAGCGCATAGCCAAATAGAAATGAAGAAAATATGTAGTAGCATCATGTGGTTATATTCATATAATACTATTTGACGATAATTGTGGAAGAATGAATATTGGGGTTAGAGAATTTAAATTGAACAGTAATGGATCGAATGGAAATTCGTATAGTGCGAATATAAAGTAAGGATAAATATGAGGTTGATGTAAAATATATAGTGGAATGTGTGAGTGTGGGTAATTTTATAATTTGACACAGATTTGAAGAGTATTTGATTATAAAGCCGTATTGATGACATTTTTAAGTTCAGAGGTTCCGGATGTATCTTCTTTCTTGATGTTTGTAAGTTTGAATTATTTTCGTTATACAATTCATTTATTTGTTAGATTTTTAAATTTATACTCACACCAGAAATGGCTAACCCCTTAGTGTTTGGGGGGTTAGGGGAGTCTGAGGACTACCCTAGATCCTCCACTGTTGCAGAATTCTCATCAGTGCAGAGGTGAGGCGTGGATTGGTAGGATATATTTTAATTTAAAATTTTGTACTATTTAGTTATAGGAATAGTAAAATTTATGATTTAAATTGTATTATGGGTGCATAAGCATGTATATGACGATGATGAGTATAGTGTGAGGTGGTGTGGTATGTTTGTGACCCGTACCCATCTCGTTGTGGAGTACCGGGCTCTGTGGTAAATTTTACAAGGATTTTTCTAAAATTTTACCTCGTTTTTCAAAGAAATTTATAGTTTTTAATTGATATTTGATAATCCGTTATGAGTTTGGCCCCCAGAGCATTATGTTATATTGCCTGTGTGTATCTGCTCATTTTGGCCTGGGGAGCCCATGAAAATATTATGTGGATTGTGAGCTACGGAATTTTGAGCAGAATTTCGTAAGCTTTTTGTGTTTCGGGGCAAAATTTACAGGGGAGACTGTCAAAATTTTCCCTGAAATATAACTTTCTTAGTTTATGATTAAAGTGATATAGAAATTGAAAGAATTGAATTTGGAGAAAAAAAAAATTTTTGGGGGTGTTACATGTAGGCTGCAGGGATGAAACAAACCATTTATTGGAGTTATTGCGATCAAGGACAATTAATCTTCCTGAAGAAAATGGCCAGGCCATGGGATTAAATGCATCACAATTCACAAGTAATGCTAGGCCAGAATGATTTTAGAAGTTCAACAACGATTATGGTGTAAACTTTAGATTCATAATGATATAAACAATAATCAGTCATATAAAATTTCAAATATAACGTGAACTAGTAACACCTTAATGTAACGATGAAGAGACTTTTTACTGTTGAAGATGAAGAGACTTTTTTCTGTTGAAGATGAAGAGACTATTTTAGAGAATTTGAAAAAAAAATTTAAAAAAAATCTGTCAACTGCTTGATCGATTTCGGCTGCCTAGGCTCTGCCAGGTCCGCCTCGTCCGCCTAGGCGCCGCCAGATCGATGCCTTGTACGCCTAACTGCCATCTCAACGCCTAGAGTACCGCCTATTGCATATGCGATTCGTTCTCCTCTTTTTGAGCGTCTAGGCGCCGCCTAGGTGTCCGAGGCGGACGACATTTAGAACACTGGTATTAGTAGAATCTAGACAAACAAAGTTCTTTGAGAATGTGTTCATCAAAGATAAGTGTATGAAATTATCTAGTCCTACTGATATAGTCAATGATTCACTGTTGGAATCAAGAACCAGTAATACTGACACTTAAACTTGAAATGACAAATGAGCTAAGAAGAGTCTTTAGTAGACAATGAGATGATTTTGTATCGTACAATAATACTTTAAATTAGTTGATCTGCCGAAATGGGCTAAAACTATAGTAAGTAAGTGAGGTTTTTGTAGAAGAAACTTAATTTTGATTGTTCAGTAGCAATTTTAATGCATTTTAGTAGCTAACAAATTTACTGAGAAAATGGGGTAGATTTATTTGATGTATACTCACATGTTTGTCATATTGCTAAAATAATTATTCTTCTTACTTTTACATCTATTGAAAATTTTGTTATTCATAAAGGATATTTAAACAGTTTTGTACTTGATGTTTTGTACTGAAAGTTTTGAACTAAGATGTTTAGTGAACAAGATTTACAATTTAGTAAAATATCGCATGTTCTTAAAACACGTATAGTTGACGAATAAATAATTTGACAAATTTCTTAAAGAGCCTAGTATATGAATCAAGTAATTCAGATTAGTGCTTTTAACTTTGTAGTGTGTCAAATATAGTGGCTATTATTTACTTATTCTGTTTACATGCTTGTTCTTGGAAGTGACCTCTCTATTACAAATGAAGTTAAAATTGTGCTATCCAATGAATTCAACATGAAAAACCTAGGTATTGTGGACACCATAGGTATAAGGGTGAGTTTCGGTTGGCAAGAGATAACTCTTAGTTGAACTCATCAAATCAAAATGTGTTTCAAAAGTGGGGATATAATGATTGAAAGTGTGTTTTGAAACACCTTATGATTATGATAAAAAGGTTGACACCTAATGATGGTGCAACTATGAGACATGTAGATCATTCTAAAGAAATTGAAAGTCTCATGTATACAGAGATCAGCACTAGAATAGACATAGTTTTTGAGGTAGGTATGATCTGCAGATTCACTAATAATCCCATACACATTTGAGTGCCCTTAAGAGGCTAATGAGATATCTGAGTGGTACTCAAGAATTTGCTTTGTGCTACTCTAGTCATTCTTCGAATGAATGGTTGATCTGATGCATTATGATGCTCAGAATTTAGTGAAAGTCGATAACTAGTGGATATGTGTTTACACTAGGAGGAACAGAAATATTATGGAAATTAAAAGGCAAACATGCATTGTGCTATCTCTCATGAAATCAGACCTCTCTGTGTTATCCTCTGTGAGAAAAAGGCTGAGTGGATTGAAGAATTTGTTGCTAGTCATTCATTAAGAAGTTTAAGTAACTTTTAATTCTGTTATGCGACTATCAAGCTATAATGCACTGTAGCTCATAACCCATTCTATAATAGTAAGAGGAGTATATTAAGGCTGAAAGAAGCCCAGTTGAACTTTCTCATAAATAAAGTGCAATTGAAATAAAATATGGCTAATGCTCTTGCTAAGAGACTTGAAAGTAATCTTTTATAAAAACTGTGGGGGAAATGGAGTTTAAAGCTATTGAGTCAAAGTTTTAACATCCTAATTGTTTTGAAATTTAGAATCCAATTGGAGCTATATAGAATTTCAAACTTAAGCATCAATTTTAGGCAGTTGGCATATTTTAGATAATTTTGACGATTCCACATAAATTTCACAAATATATGACGTCATTCCAATTTTCATGGTATTATATATCTCGAGAATTTACTTAAAATAATCATATTATTCCATTACAAAATATGAAAACTTGTCGATGTGTTTCTCATGTTTAGAATGTCGTTAAATCATTCCAATTTTGATGATATATCTCTTTTATGGATTCTTGTTCATTCCAATTTTGATGATTCAGAATTAACCATAATTGATTTGACTGTTCTATCATTCCATTATGAAACATAGTATAGTTCTTATGTAGAAACTATAATAGTTCTTGTTCTTTATTTAGTTAAAGAAACTTGATTGTGATGCTTGCGTTACATTTTTTCTAAGCTAATTATAAAGGGCAAAAATCAAAATACCCCCCCCCCCCCCCCCCCCAACGTTTGGCCCGAGTACAAAATGCCCATACAACGTTTGAAAAAGTACAATAAACCCATTTCTCCATTAACTTAACCCCATCCATTAAGTTATAATTATTAAATTACTTTTTTACCCTTATCCTTTTATAATCAAATATCTTCTTTCTTTTTTCCTTTTTCTTCATTCTTTTTTTTCTTCAAATTATACAACTTGCTAGGCATGGAAGAAATCATGCTCTGCTTAAGTTCACACATAGGTTGTACAACAAATCTTAAGTTCACTATTAAAGATTTAGGATAAGGCTTTATACTAATGTTCATGTTGTTTTAAGCAATTCTTTGACATTGGCAATTGCATAGTTTAAATGTGATATCTTTGTGTTCTTTCTGTATGTGAACACTGGGGATTTGTGGACTTTTATTTTGCTGTCATGAGAAATTATACATGCTGAAACTAAGATGCTTTGTACAGTTACTAGTATTGGCTGTCAAGGGTTAAGATGTCATAATGAGCCTGTGCACTTTGTTTTGTATTAGTTGTTGTCCATTTCAAATGTTTTTTTTTGTTTTTGTTTTTTTTTGGCACATTATAGTTAGCTTTATCAATAATCACAACTCAATTTAAATTTTAGCTGTTCCTGATGCTATCTGTTATCTGAGTTTCGTTGACTGTACTTCTAATTAATTTCCTATGCATATTGAGTACTGGGTATCAGTGAGAGAGCATTTCAATGGTACAGAGATGCTGATTCTTTGCCTTTATAAGCAGACAAACCGTTGATAGCTCATGTTAGGCTACACAGTTTTTTTTACATTGCTAGTTTGTTCCTGGGCAATCAGATTATCTTCAGTTGTGATCCATGATTACTACAGTCAATTGGAACCACGAATGCCCTGAGAACTTCTTGCGCTACTGAATAAGCTTATCTAATGCAACATGATTTCTTCCATGCCTAGCAAGTTGTATACTAGTAAAATTAGGTTATACAGCAAATCTTAAGTTCATACATAGGCGATAGATCCCCTCTCCTTTGCTCTAATTTATTCAATCGACGGATCGATCGGAATTTGAAAAAAAAGAATGAAGAAAAAGGAAAAAAGAAAGAAGAGATTTGATTATGAAAAGATAAGGGTAAAAAAGTAATTTAATAATTATAACTTAACGGATGGGGTTAAGTTAACGGAGAAATGGGTTTATTGTACTTTTTCAAACGTTGTATGTGCATTTTGTATTCGGGCCAAACGTTGGGGGGGTACTTTGGCTTTTGCCCATAATAAATTCACTAAGTTCTTTTGTGGAACTGGATACTTTGTGAAATTCGTTGGAATTCTTAGAGATGTGTCTCTTGATATTCTTGTTTTTAATAAGCTAGCGAAGATGGAGGAGTTGAATCTGTCAACATAGATTTCAAAATAATGATTTGCTCAAAATGGAGGAGTAAACATAAATGAAATTCGTTGGAATTCTTAGAGATGTGTCTCTTGATATTCTTGTTTTTAATAAGCTAGCGAAGATGAAGGAGTTGAATCTGTCAACATAGATTTCAAAATAATGATTTGCTCAAAATGGAGGAGTAAACATAAAGCAGTGTGCAAGGATAAAGTTTTGGTTTATTTTTTTCGAAAATAAATTAATCACTTGCTTGGTAAAACTTCTGTTGAGTTTAAGACTCTTGTGTTCATTGAGTTGTTCTTGAAGTTTATTTGCTTTGTTTGATTTTGAAACTATGACATATTACTCCATTTGGCAGTTGGTTTAGTCATTGTGAACTATTCTGTTGTGATATGGTTTGGGAACTATTTAATTATTTTGGTTTAGTCTTTTTGAACTATTCGAATTTATAATTGATTTAGTCCTTATAAACTGTACATTGAGTGGTGCATTTCTTCTGTTTAAAGACTGCTATCAGCCAGTCAGCTTCATGTTGAACTGATGAGATAATCCAGTACGTTTATATATTGAGAATGTAGGAGGAGATTGTTTGATATATAGGTATATTCTCACTATATGAATAATATTATGCGTAATATTATTGTATGGGTAACACGTGTGTTACACGTACTAATTGTATGGATATCGGAACGCGGGTTGAGTGGGTTGAGAACCCAGTACCTAAATCAGTATTTATCCTATAAATACTGGCTTGTGATAGTAGTCTAGGTATTCCAATTTTGATACCTAGGGTAAATACCTCAAGCACCTTAGTCTAGGATATTAATCCTAATTTCTATTGTTATAATCTCTCATAATCTATGACGAGTAATAATTAGAAAACAATTACAAATCAGTGAAAAATAATCCCTTGGAATAGGTTTGCTTGGTAGTAGTTTCACTATACCAAAACAGTAAACCTTCTTCCTTTTGTGAGTTGTGGCTTGTAAAAGTAGTGTGTTGCAAATAACTTCCAAACAATTTTTCAGTTTGTTTGGATGCAGTATAGGAGCTGTTGATGAGATCTGGCAACTTCTGGTTCAATAGGTGAGGTTACCACGCTAAAAAACCAGTCATCAACTTCAAGCCCTCAAAAGCCAACAGTCTGAAGAAGTGGGCCATGTATGCCAACTGAAATAGGGAATGCTGGTGAAGCTTTTCAAAAGCAAAAAATACATAACCAGAGCGATACTAGAATTGGTATGGAAAACAAAAACAAACCACCCACAAATATAAGTCATGAAACTGAATGCATGAATGCATTAATCAGACCCACATAAAATGTATGAATTTTTTTAACCATCAATACCCGAAAAGTGTTTATGACTTTCATCATACATGTAATTATTCTCTCAGATATCATGCTTCATTTTCTTTTTGACAAATACACCCTCTACCTCCACCTACACTCATACCAATGTCAGCCGTGGCCATTAACAAGAATTTGGAGGGAAGTTTTTGACAAAAAGGAAGCCTAGATCAATTGACACGTCAAACTTCATGTTAAACAACCCTAGTTCATGTCTAAACCACCCATCAACATGTGTACTTTCAGGAGCTACCTTCACGAAGCCGAAATTTTCCTCGACTTTGCACCATCTCACAAATCTTAGCAGTAATCATCTTCACAACTGTCAAGGAGCTAATATTCTCCCCCATTAGAAGCAAGCGCTTTGCATTATGTTCTAATCTCCTAGCTCACATCCACAATCACCAACTGACCCCAAGCTCTACTTGCCAATCATTGCAATCCAACGTGATCTCTCCCATTTAGCCATACTAGCCACTTTGCGATGTTGCAAGGTGAGGCATATCTGCTCACAAAAAACTTGATTGCATCCAACACCTGCTTAGTGAATTTGCAAGCAAATAGCATGTGTGGTAAGTCTTCCAAGTACTCCTTACAACTTGGGCACCTCATCCGCGGATACCATGCTTCATAATGGACGTTTTTCCACCACTACTTTACCTTCCAATTGAGAAAAAAAAGGCCAGTCTTCCTCTTTTTATGTATGTGGTTATTGTCAATGATTTTATCGAAGTTAGAAATTATAAATCAAGTAGCAACTAAGACAATAAGGTAGTGAGTACATAGAACACGAAATATCACTAATTAACTACTTGGTTGATATTGGTTTTGATGCTCCTTTTGCTTTCTATTTGTTGATTTGTATTTTCTATTCAAAGGCTTAGCTATATGTGAGTATCTACATATTAATCAATGGGATTTTTGGTTCAGGAACCTCACCACAAACAATTGGTTGAAAGAGTAAGGAATTCCATACTTGAAATGTCCCGAAGCCCATCTTTTTGTTCCCGTTAATTACCACCTTTCTTTCAATCCAATGTTAACTAAAAATTCATCCCACTATCTAGTTTTTTGCAGAGTAAACATCACTGCCCCCAGCTTCAAACCAAATTCATGCTCTGAAAATTAACAAACCAAACTTAACAATAAGAGAAGAGATTGATGAAGATGCTCTTTTATTTGAAAAAAGTAAGTATGATATATCGAAATTGATGGAAGTGAATAGTCATTTAAGTATTAAATTATGTAGGCAAAGAAAAGTGCATGAGAGGTCAGGAGGGAAACAACTAGACACATAACACATACTTAAAAACAACCATTTTTTTTAGCATGCTTCCATTAATGGAGATTAGAACTATGATAAACCTAGGGTGTCATCTCGTATGATGCATCATCGTGCAACAACAGCGGTGCTTATACTGAGTATGGGTGGTACATTTGTTCTATGCCCTCGATATACAAGTATATGTATTAAACTATTAATTAGTACATTTAAGGAATGTAATGAAGTATGAAGAATCATTATTTATCTATGTGCAATCCCGATTATGTAATTGTTCGCTAAACATTCATTTCAGCCGAACATGATGAAATATAAGAGGATTATGCAATTATTCATGGTGCAGCTGTATTATTGTTGCCCTATCTTCGTGTCTTTAAATGCAAGCAATGAGCCATGAAGTACCCAATGCATCTTTTAGTAAATAATCTGAGACATTATCAATAATAATGTGTATAGCTTGCATCTCTGTTTGCAAAAAAAAAAATTATTATTTTAAGAACATTCTTAAACTAATAACAGATTTATACAAATCTCCCAAAGCAAGATGCAAGGAAGTTGACATAAGCTTTGATGCAAAATCAAATGTCTAAATACAGGGAAGAAATATGAAAAGAAGAAGAAGAAAAAAGCAGGGATTATCGGAAACTATTAATTGGAACCATATTGTTATACATGATTGCAGTAACTATTAATTGGAGTCTTGAATTTTTGTCTATCATTTTCAGGTTACTCTCTCTAACTCAGTACCTAAATTTTCTCAATTTCCATCTCTCTCTCTCTCTCTCTCTCTCTCTCTCTCTCTCTCTATACGCACACACTTGCACAAGCGTGTGAGCGCGTGCACACACAAATCAATTTGAATAAATAGCAGAGAAATTGCAGGAACAAAATCACAAAAGAATTTATCAAGGATAAAGTAATAACATTAGAGTTAGTGTGATGCCTTAGTAACAATTTAGTTCTTCAATTTCATGAAGCCAAGAATGAAATTGTTTCGGAGAGATGGATCCACCCAAATATCTAGAGATTTCCGAGTTAGGATGTAAACCAAATATGCTAGAGAAACCTACCTAAAAAATGTGAGATTGTAATTCAATATCAGAGATATAGGTATAGTAATAAGAGAATTAAACTGATGGAAAACCCAAAATAATCAAAAGAGGTAGCAAAAATGGTATGTAAATTATGCAGGAATTTTTGGAATCTGACATTTTTTGAGTAGTTTTGATCTCAAATCTCTGCGAATTGAATAAGAGATTAATGTAATCCTCAAACTTGGGAGTTGAGATTCCCCCTCAATCAAGGAATCCTTCCCACCAAAAAAACCCAACAATCCCAAACCCTAGTTAGTCTGAAAGGCCAAACAAACCAGTGGAGGGTGGAGACTTAAAAGCTTGCTGGAGATTTGGAAAGGGACAAAAATTTTGGATTGGGGGAGTGAATAGATGATCCATGGAGGTTGAGTGAAGAGAGAGGAGGAGGGAAAGGGGGTGAGCACAACAGTGTGGGTAGGGATCTCTTTTCTAGGTAATGGAAAAGGTGAGGAGAGAGAAAGCAATTAAAAACTGATGAACAGTGCACTTCAAGTGACTTCCGCTCTCATCTTTCGGATTTTAAAAAGTGAAATGAAGGGAATAATCACTCCTGTGCCGAAGTGTATGGAAGAGAAATCCAGCCTTACTTTCTGCAATCCAAATCCAACAGTGGAGTTCAAGCCAAACAAACACTCCCTAAGGGATGTAATTTTAAGATAACAAAAAACGGCCGTATTTGGAAATGGAGCCTATGCCTCTTACCGTAAAAGTTACTAGTAGGTAAAAAATAGATTTGGCCTTTTTGGAGTTGAGGTAACTCCATGTGTTTGAACATTGGGGCTTAAATGGATAGGTGGGGTAATCAGACATATGTAGGTACGTCTACATAGCTTGGATACACTCCATGTCGAAACAGGGTAAATTAAGTTTAGATATTATATGCGTTACAACGAGAGTGTCTAGGAAAAAGTGATATAGCATATCCTAGTAATTATAGTGATTATAGTGAATTGGTTTGTAGTAATTTCTTAAGTCATCGGGGAACTCATTGAATTCCTGTAAATAAGAAAGTATAAATTGCATAATTATAATACCATTCTTATTAATCTGAAAAAAAAGACTGATAGTGGAAGTTATGTTCATGGAATATTTGTCTAATATATTGAGTAGATCTATGGATGGAATCAAATATTCAATATTTGCAGAAAAGAAGTAAATAATATTAGGGAGTTTTTAATGTCGAATCCATGCAATTTTCCTGTCAGAACTAACACTCTGTTAGTACATGTAATGTACAAACACTCTATGAAGTCGCACTAAAATCACTGCATATTCATTTCAGAAAGAAATTCAACTTTAACATTTTCTTCCCCCGATATAATGAATTAGTATCCAATATGCAGGACTTCAATTTGGGTAGAAACCTTGTCCTCGTTCTTCAGACGCTTGGCGTTGTATTTGGAGATGTTGGAACGAGTCCGTTGTACACTTTTGATGTTATGTTTAATAAGTATCAGATTAGTGGGAAAGAAGATGTGCTTGGAGCGTTGTCTCTTGTTCTCTACACTTTGATTTTGATTCCACTGGTCAAGTATATTCTGGTGGTTCTTTGGGGCAATGATGATGGTGAAGGTGGAACATTTGCTTTGTACTCATTAATATGCAGACATGCAAAGGCCAGTCACTGCCAAATCAACTACCTTCTGATGCACGAATCCGAGTTTCTGGTTAAAGGTTCCTTCTCCAGAGCTAGCGAGGTCTTTAAAGATCAAGGAACGTCTTGAATCCTCAATACTGATGAAGAAGATGCTTCTTGTCTTGGTGCATTTGGGCACCTCCATGGTGATAGCTGATGGAGTTGTCACTCCAGCAATGTTTGGTATGATGCCATCTTCTGGTTGTTCATTTTGATCTTGTTATTGTTGAGATTATTTTACTGATTTTAATTGTCCATGCTCTATTCTATTCAACTTAATTTTTTCTATGACATAGTACTTTTTGAGGTGATTGTTAAACTAAAATGTGTTAAAAAGGTAGTGTGTCCATGACTTGTTGATGTCCTACATGGGTATGGCTC
The DNA here is from genome assembly GCA_017893485.1 of Hemerocallis citrina. NCBI lineage: Eukaryota > Viridiplantae > Streptophyta > Magnoliopsida > Asparagales > Asphodelaceae > Hemerocallis > Hemerocallis citrina. The sequence goes on along the minus strand of CM030366.1, from coordinate 113,034,505 downwards.
CAAGATAGAAGTATCTGTGCTACATTTACCAAACTTATTATTAGTAAGCATTTGATTTTGAACTACTCTCGCTTTTCCAGTAAATTTTGCTTCTTTAAATAAAAATTTATTGATAAAAGCAGCAATGTGTATCAAATTATGTTTGAAAATTTTGGTCAAGAGATACCTAGGAGAGACCGTTTCCGATATTTAGGCTTGATTATACAAAAGAGATGGGGAGATTTGTGAAGATGTTACACATAGGATCCAAGCAAGATGGCTTAAGTGGAGAAGCGCTAGGTTATTTTTTGTGACAAACGTATACCTTTGAAGTTGAAGGAAAATTTTATAGGACAGCTCTTAGACTGACAATGATGTATGGAGTAGAGTGTTGGGCAAAAAAGAAATAACATGTCCAAAAAAGGGTGTACTGGAGATGAGGATGCTAAGATGGATGTGTGGTAAAATCAGGCTTGGTAGAATTAGAAACAAGCATATACGAGACGTGGTAAAGGTAGCTTCTATCCAAGATAAATTAAGAGAGAATCGTCTGAGGTGGTTTGGACATATCACATGTAGACCTAGTAGTACCCCAATTAGAAAGAGTGATTTGATAAGTATTTATGGGTAGAGTTAGGGGTAGGGAATACCTAAATTTACTTGGGTAGAAACGGTGAGAAAAGATATGATAGCATGTGGTCTTACAGACGGTATTTTTCTAAATCAAGCAGAATAGAAAACTAGGATTCATGTAGCCGACCTCAACTAGTTGGAAAAAAGACTATGTTGTTATTATTGTTGTTGTTTTGTATCTCATTGCCGAAGAGTTGACATTTCCAGACAATCAGATAGGCTCAACAATATTTTGTTCAAACTACAATATTTAAAAGATAGTGGCTACTTTGGCCTGTTACATGGTATATACTTACATAATGTTGTGTATTATATTCATATGATATCACGCGTCTTGTTTTTCTTCACTAAGTAATACATGGATGTGGGTTGTGGGAGTGGAAAGCAGTGCTCTAGTTAACTGATCGATAATCGATATTGATGTGAATATTAGAGGGGGGAGCTTCTGATGGTCTTCTGACAAAACAACAATTCTGTTTGGTAATAAAACTATGCTTCAAGTCTAAGACCATAAGGTGTTTACTGGATAATTTTTTTTTAATAGTTTGAAGACTGAAAGATAGTGACTGCTCTACATAGACCCAAACTTCAGTACATGTTAATTTTTCTTAAACATGATTTTCTGTTCAGTTTCCCTTAAGAAAATTTAAGTTCAGAAAGTGTTACAATACTTTTAGTTTAGTCCCATATCTGAAATGAATTTAGATTACTCTTTGTATTCTTCTATATATATGAGGCAGTGTATTTAGTTTTTAATAGTTTGAAGACTGAAAGATAGTGACTGTTCTACATAGACCCAAACTTCAGTACATGTTAATTTTTCTTAAACATGATTTTCTTTTCAGTTTCCCTTAGGAAAATTTAAGTTTAGAAAGTGTTAAAATACTCTTAGTTTAGTCCCATATCTAAAATGAATTTAGATTACTCTTTGTACTCTCCTATATATATGAGACATTGTATTTAGTTATTAGTATCCAATAAATTATTCTTTTCTGTCTCTATACTATACATTCACATGGTATCAAAGTCTGAAAGTTTACACAACAATTTCCTTTAAAAAATTAAGGTTTTCTTCTCCATCTCTCCAAAAAATAGGAAAATAAAAATAAAAAGCTCAGCAATAGTAGCCGTCTTCTTCTTCTCTTCTTCCTCCAAACCCAAAAGCAGCACCCAAATCCTTACCCTACTGCAGCCTCCGTTGTCGCCCTCCCTAACCGTAGACGCCGCCACCCTCCCTGCCCGATCCTGTCACAGCCCTCTCTGCTCCTGTTCCCGACTCCCGACCACCCCCTCTACACCAAACCCAACTTCCGAACCCTACCCCGATCCTCCCTTCCACCTCCAGATCCAACCCGCCGCCCGTCGCCTCTCGCACCCTACCCTCCTCGAAACCTGACCCTCCCTGTTCTCTCCCGCCGCCTCCAGATGCCCTCCCGATCCCGCTGCCGCTCACCCTTCTACCAGCCGTCGTCGTCATCTCCTCTCTAAAACCTAACGTTACTCCTCCATCTCCTCTCCACTCCAAACCCTTACCTGTGATCCACCACACGAACCCGCAACTGGCTAGAGATAAAAATCCAATGTCTCTAGATGCGCGCTATTCTGTAATGTGCCGGTTCTTTATGCCCTCTTCAGTCATCATCTATTCTTCTCATCCATTTTCTCCTTCAGATCTAATCTAGATCTTCTCCTATGATGACCTCTAATACTTCCATGGCAACCTCTCATCCTCCTCCAATGACGACTCTCTTTCCTCAAACCGCGACTGATTCTCCTTCTCTCTTGAAGGCTGAACGCATGACCACTGATGAGGGTAAAAATGGTGGGCAATCTGCACCGCTCGATCTTGACACAAATCTCGAGGAGATCTCACAACTACTTACGAGCCACCTATAAGCCCATCACCCAAATTCAACCTAAAATGGATCGGGTCGCATCCCCCTAATCAGGGGACCCAGGAACACTCCACAATCAGGTTCTCACACCTATAAATACAACTCTACCTCTACAGTAAGCAGATAATCGCAATTTCCACCACTTAAGTCATTTTTAATTCTCTGGTTATTGACTTGAGCATTGGAGGGTCTATCGTCGGGAGTCCTCCCGGTGTTTCAGACTTTTTTGCAGGTGTCCGATGCCTGCCGAGCCAACCAGATCCACCACATCAGCCTCACATTAGAGTCAGATCGAAGGCCGAGATATGAGAACTCACATTATCTGTTGCTCCCACACCTAAAAACAAGCCGCATCAACCATCGAGAATCTCTTCGGTCGTAGGAACTTCATGACATGGTCATGTTCTGTCATGCGTTTCCTTAAAGGGCGCGAGATGTACCATCACCTCACTGAGCCAGCTCCTCTGCCTACAGATCCTACATTCAAAGTATGGGATCACAATGTAACTGGATTGTCAATATGATGACCAATTGTATGGACCAGTATATCTACACCTCCATCACTTTCCTCGACATAGCCAAAATGATCTGGGATACCTTTCATCACATGTACTTCTCCAATAGATGCAACGCCTGTATGATATCTTTCACGATGCGATCGGGACCAAATAAGGTGACGACATTCATGCATATCTATTTCGCTTTAATCAGTTCTTAGAATAATGGAAGATCTATCACCCATACTCTGCCGATTTCGTTGTCCAGCAGCAGCAATGCGAGGTCCTTCTCGCCATTCTTGCCTTGGACAATATTTTCCCATAGCTTGAAGGTATTCGCTCTCATATCCTCGCCACCAACGCCAATCCCTCTCTACGTGATCTCCATGTTCAGCTACCATGAGTACCCCCTCTTGCTCTCACAGAAACCCCAACACCGTCTGCATTCATCTCCGGTCGTGGTCGTGTTTTTTTATCCCTCGCAGCAATTTCTTTCATCTTCCAGGGGTTGCGGTTCTTATTCTTCACGAGGCCGTAGTGATCATGGTCGTGACCATGGTGACAGTCATCACAACACTAAGTATTGTATCTATTGTCTGGGCCAGTCTCATGAGTATGCGACATATTGGAAACGCATTAGCCGTCTTCATGCTGCTCATCAGTCTTCCACTGTGAAATCTTTTTCCATTATTGCTCATACGGATGTGCCAACCTTATCCCACTATACCCACTCTGCTGAAGACTATCAGACATTCCGCAATTGGCTACCTCCTAGTACTTCTATTCACTCAGATACTGCTTGTCATGTTTCTTCACATCAATGGATTATTAATTCAGGCGCTTCTGAACATATTCTCCTTTACCGTTCTTTTTTTTGCTTTCTAGTTATCATGTGCGTATTGCTGATGGATCTCCTATCTCTATTGAAGGGAAGGGCGATATCTTCCTTTCTCCAGATCTTTCTCTTACATCTGTTTTATATGTTCTTACATTTTCTAACAACCTGTTATCAGTTCCTAAAATTTCTAAGGATTTAAACTATTTAGTAACATTTCTTCCTTGTGTTTCAGGATATTATGACGAGGAAGGTGATTGGCACCGGTCGCAATCAACATTTACTCCTTGTGTTTCAGTTTTTGATTTTTTGTAATATATGAGTCATGTGTTTCATTTGGAATTTGTTTATGTTGCCTAAGTTCACGACTTAGTTTCTTAGCAGTCTTTTAAACCATTACATATGTCTACCAGCTCATCATAAGTAGGTTCTTCGATTACCCCTTCTTGGGATGATGATTGCACCTCACCATTCCCAAGAGCCATGAAGTCGACATCGTTGTAACCTTGCTCTTCCTCACTTGAGTCTGAGTCAAGTCATGTTGCCGTCAACGCCTTCTTTTTCAGACCTGGGTTTGAGCGGTAGTGTCTTTATTCCTGTTTTGTGCGACGGGACAGTTTGCACGGATATGTCCAGGCTTCTTGCACTTATAGCACACGTCATCTTTATCTTTCTCCTTCTCCTTGGTACCTACCATATTTTTTATGTTTAAGGTACTTACGAAATTGCTTGGTCAATAAGGCAATGTCCTCGTCTGAGTCCTCACGGTCTGAATCTGCTTCTGATGGTCGAGATTTTTCTGCTTTCAGTGCAATGGTTTTCTCTTCGGTTTTTGGTTCAATCCCGATGTTTTGTCTATATCTTTTGGTTTTCGTCATTTCCATCTCGTATGTCTTCAGCTTTCCTTGGAATGTGTAGTAGTCGAATCCCTTTTCTTCAAGGGTCTCCCTCATTGCAGCAACCTTTACATCCCACTCTGGCGTGAGACAGCTTATGAGTTTTCCAACCTTTCGGTCATCATCCAATCCCTTACCTAAGCTCTCAAGTTCGTGGGCAATGATATCGAAGCGAGCAAGCATTTAATCCACATTTTCTCCTGGGAGCATACGAAACACATCAAACTTATAAAAACATAAATTTACATTAGTTTTTACTTCAGAAGCGGTTCCCTTATGCCGCTTCAACATGTTGTTCCAGATCTCGTACGCTGTCTTACAGTTTTGCCCGCATCGCATTAGTTCTTCGTTATTCAACCCTGCATAGAGAGCCGTCATGACTTTGGAATTTGCCGTCTTGAGAGCAAGCTCCGCTTTTGTGAAAGCTGCATTTTCATTGTTGACCGGAATATCTGTTTTATTGATGCACACTTTCCATACTTCTTCTTCAAGCATCTGTAGAAAATGAGACATACGAACTTTCCAAACATCATAACATTTTCCATCAAAAAATGGTGAGCGTGTGAGACTTGTCCCATTGGAGACAAATGGCTCCGATGAGTACAAGTTTTCGAGATGAGGGATTTCGGCCATGGACCTTTTGTGTAAGCTTTTAAGCTTTTGATAACCACCTCGCTCTGATACCACTGGAAATCACCCTAGGAAGGGAATAAGGTGATTGTGCGCAATTAAAAAAATTAAAGTAAAGTGCAGTGTAAATAAAAAGAGATAAGAAGAGCAAACACAGATTGCACAAGTGACGCAGCGACATAACGTGGTTCGACCCTCAGGTCTACGTTCACACCACTTACTTGCAGCAATTCTCCGCTACAAATGTTCCACTATATTTAAACCCTTGTACAGTGATTCTCAAATTCTGGTCGAGAGATCAATTACACCCACAGGACTTGTAACACAAGTCCCGTCAATCTCACCGAAGTGGAAGAAAAGAAAAACTCAAGATCCTAAATGATCCTGACTGAAGAATACAAAGATTATCACACACTCAGATTGATTGTTGAAAGATTAGTTCAGAAGATTTTTCTCAGCAGTAATAGGTGAAGAATACACAGTGGGTTCGTCCAATTAAATAGACTGGGAAGTGTATCGATCAAAATTAGAAACGATACATTCCAAAAATGTGAACAACGCAAAGTACGGTCGACCGCAATTTCGGTGGGTGCAGTTGACCGTTCATCTCTCTGACGTAAAGTAGAGAGATGAAGAGTCGACTGCTGCTTACGTAACTGTGAGTTGTAGTCAACTGCGATGCGGTCAACCGTCATGAGGTGCGGTCGATCGGTATCGCGCTGTTCATACCGAATCCACTTTATATTCTTACCAAAAAACTAATCAATCACCAATTAATTTTATACAGATTAAATCTCACAAATATATAGAATGATAAGAAATGGTCTTGATAGCTTTCTTGGATACTAACAATCAACTGCTTTTTTTAAATATCTTCTTCTTTTGCTTAATTTCTCAATCTTTCTTTATTACTTTTCTTCTTTGAATATTCTTGAATCTGTCTTGGATCTCTTATGGATATTATTTGATTCTGAAAATCTGAACAACTCAATTTAAACTTGTTAGTATTTATAGACACGTTTTGTGCACACCAAACTAAGAGTCAACATTTATTATGCTCTTGATTTGGCAGATCAACATTTTTGTCGTATTTGCCTTTCTCACTGTCGTTCTTGGAGTAGAACTAGTTTTGTTTTGGGTAGTGTGGGAGATGGAAGCTGGGTGTTGTTGGTTTTTGCAGCACTAATGTTTATGATAATGTACATATGGAACTATGGAAGTTGAAGTATGAAATTGAACTTAAGCAGAAGCTCTCAATGGACTTAATGATGGAACTAGGTAGCAATATTGGTACCATTAGAGCACTTGAGATTGATTTGGTCTATAATGAATTAGTTAAAGGAATTCCTGCAATATTTAGCCACTTTCTCACCACCCTTCTAGCGATTCACTCGATGATTATTTTTGTGTGCATCAAGTATGTACCAGTTCCTGTAGTGCCTCAAAATGAAAGGTTTCTTTTCCGCTGCGTCTGCCCAAAGAGTGTAGATATATTGAAATCAGATTTGGGGAAAATATTCTTTCTTATTCATTTATTTCTCTACTATATATATATATATATATATATATATATATATATATATATATATATATATATATATATATATGAATTACATTATTGGAGAAAAAGATAGGAGATTGAGAGAAGATTGGGGAGATGATGGATTTGAGGAATCTGTTTCCTATAGATTAGGAAACAGAATATACAATTACTATATTTCAATACTCCCCCACAAGTTCTGTTTCACCCCCCCCCCCCCATTCTCTCAAGTTGGTGCATAGATATTGAACATGCCCAACTTGTCAACAAATTTCAAGAAGAGCTGATTCGAAACTGCCTTGGTTAGAATATCTGCGAGTTGATCTTCTGACTTCATTTTCGATATCATAATGACTTTCTCATCTTTTTTTTTCGATGAAGAATCTGTCCATCTCTACATGTTTCGTCCTATCATGCTGAACTGGGTTAGCAGCAATATCACACGCTGCTTGACTATCACAATACACTTTTATAGGTTCATTCGGACCATAGCCTAAGTCCTGCAACAAGAGTTTCAGCTATAAAGCTTTCACTATACTTAAAGCTACTCTGCGATACCCAGTCTCTGAACTAGAGCACCCAACAACATTTTGCTTCTTGTTCCTCCATGTAACTAAATTTCCTCCAATAAAGGTGAAGCATCCTGAAGTGGAGCGCCTATCAATTACAGATCCTGCCCAATCAGAATCGGTATATGCCTCAACCTTCAAGTGGCCATGTTTCGCAAATAAGACCCATTTTCCTGGTGCATACTTAATATATCTCATAATTCTCATCACCATATCCATATGTTGTTCCCGAGGCACATGCATAAACTGACTTACCACACTTAAAGCATATGACAAATCTGGCCGTGTATGTGCAAGATACATGGGCCGTCCAACCAATCTCTGATATTTTTCCTTATCACAAGGTACATGATCAGCTTCGTTGCATAGTTTCAATCCTTCTTCTAACGGTGTACTAATCGGCTGACAAACGGATATTCCAGTTTCCTTTAATAAATCAAGAGCATACTTTCTTCGAGACAAAAATATTCCCTTTCTTGAGCGAAAAACTTCAATACCAAGGAAGTATCTCAAAGTGCTAAGATCTTTCATTTCGAACTTTTGTGACAAGTAGTTCTTTAATGCCTTCTCTCCTCAAGATCATCTCCAGTTACTATCATATCATCCACATAAATAATGAGAGCAGTAATTTTACCTTCTTTCCTTTTTAGGAACAGAGTATGATCTGAATTACTTTGATAGTATCCGAATGTCCTCATTGATTTTGTAAATTTTCCAAACCAAGCTCTTGGCGACTGCTTAAGTCCATACAATGCTTTCTTCAAACGACATACTTTATTGCTGTGTTGGACTGCTCTGTTCAATCCTGGTGGAAGATCCATATAAACCTCTTCTGTCAATTCCCCATGCAAAAATTCATTCTTCACATCAAATTGCTCCAACGGTCAGTCAAGATTTGCAGCAAGTGACAGTATGACTCGAACAATATTGAATTTTGCCATAGGTATGAATGTATCTTCATAATCAATTTCATACGTTTGAGTGTATCCTTTGGCAACCAGCCTTACTTTGTATCGCTCTATTAAACCATCAGACTTATACTTCACCGTATAAATCATCTGCATCCTACTGGCTTCTTCCTTGCTGGCAGCTCGACTATCTCCCAAGTCTCATTTTTTTTCAAGGACTTCATCTCCTCATCCATAGCTGCTTTCCACCTTGGATCAACAAGGGCTCCCTGCACACTGTTAGGAATAAATACAGTAGATAATTAATTTACAAATGACTTATTTGATTTCGACAAGCGGTGAGTGGATACATAATTACTCATGGGATATTTTACGTTACTAGTGGGATCAGGTTCATAAGTGGGTTTTGGAATACCTCTATTAGTACGGTGCGGGAGTTCTCTTCTAGGAGCTTCGGACAATGATGACGATTGGTTTTGGGTTTTGACGGTTCACTCTTACTGAAATTCGGTATTGGTTGCAATTCTTCAAGAGGGTCTTCTTCCCTTGGTTGCACTTCTTCATGAGGGTCTTCCTCCCTTACTAGGTCTTCATTCAAGTGTTCGCCATTATTTGTATCCAGTTGTTCGTTCTGACTGATAATTACTTCATCATACCCAAGAGTCTGAACTTTACTTCGGTACTCCCCTTGAAGTTCAGTCATAGAAGACGAAAAATACATCTCATCTTTATGGAACACAACATCCATAGTCACAAACATCCTTTGAGTTGGAGGGTGATAGCACCGATACCCTTTCTTATTATGTGCATATCCCACGAAAACACAACAGACAGCTCGAGGAGTTAACTTGTAGCGTTCATGTTAAGGAAGATGAACAAATGTAACACACCCAAACACACGAGGTGGCAAGTTGACGACTTTTGGTGCATTCACAGCTTCAGTTAATGCTTGAAATGATGTGAGGAAGTTTAGGATACTAGAGGGAACTCAGTTGATTAAGTATGCAGCAAAAGCAAGGGCTTCCTCCAAGTAAATGAGTGGCATATTTCCATGAATAAGAGAAGCACGGACCACTTCGAGCAAATTTCTATTTTTTCTTTCTGCATCCCATTCTGTTGAGGTGTATATGAGCATGTAGTCTGGTGAACAATGTCGTGTTCCACCAAATATTGTTGCAGATTCGAACTCAAGTACTCTCCGTCATTATCACTCCTAAGAACTTGAATATGTGATTTATACTGAATCATAACATGCTTGTGAAAATTTTGAAATAAGCCACTAACTTCACTTTTCAACTTCATCAAACAAATCCAGGTCATACGAGTAAAGTCATCAATAAATGTCACAAACCATGTGGCTCCTCCAAATATAGTGGTTTTGGATGGACCTCAAACATCAGAATGAATAATGATAAATGGAAGAGAGCTTCTACTTGGACTTGGAGGGAAAAGAGACACAGTGACCTTTTGCGAGTTCGCACACATCACACCGAAAGATAGAAATATCCAACTTCAAAAATAAACTTGGAAATAACTATTTCAAATAACAAAAAAAACATGCCTTAGACGTCGATGCCATAGCCAAATATCTGATTTCTTCTTCTCATCTTCGGATCCTTCCACACTTAGAGCTCGAGTCAACTTGTTTGAACTTTCAAATTTTAGATCCAGGTAATAGAGCTTCCCGTGTCTAACCCCATAACCAATCGTCTTGCGAGTCCGAATATCCTTAAACACACAACGTGAAGGCCAAAAGACTACAATACAATGTAAGACAGTAGTTATTTGAGCAACAAATAATAGGTTTAAATTCAAGGATGACACAACTAAAGTAGTATCTAAGGTTAGGTTGTTTGTGAGAGGTATGGTACCATCGCCAGTAACAGTGGCAGGATCACCATTGGCAGTGGACACAGTTGATTTGGTGGATGGTTGAAAATTTTGAACTTGTCTAGAATCAAAAGTCATATGGTCGGTAGCATCCGAATCAATTATCCATGCATTATTCATAACAGAGGCAGAAATATTAAAAACCTTACCATCATTACCTGCAGCAACACGATCAACAACTCCAACTGCGGGAGAATATCCCTGCTATGATCTCAGATCTTCGGATAGTCGATAATCTCATAACAACGGGTTTTGGTATGACTGATTTAGCCACAAGGAGTACACTTCCTTGACTCCATGGTGAAAGTCTTTCCACTATGCTTAACACTTCGAAAGGTGAAAAACAGCAAATAGCAACTCAACAAGCACTTGTAACAACCACACAGCAAGCAGCAACCTCCGATCCAAACACCAAACACTGGGCAGGCACAACTGCAAACAGCAGACAACAATAGCACAACCAATAGAATAGCTCCTTTTAAATCCGATCTGGATCAAATCCAAGAGCCCGAACACCAAACAGCAAAAAAAAAATCCACCAATGGAAAAATCAGATCTGAACGGATCCAGGGATCGTGAGTGCGATGGTCAGCAACGACGGTGGGCGAGTGCTTCGATGGCGGTAGCTGGAATGGCGCTACAGCGGATCGGAGCGACGGCGATGGCAGCGGAGTATGGGTTTCGGCAGAGTTGGGCAACGATGGGAGGCGACGGGCGGCGGCGACTTTGAGTTGTAGCAACGATGAAGTAGCGGCGATCTGGGTTGGGGCTTTAATCACAACAATGTCAGTCGAGGGGCTCGAAGGGCTTCAGGTGGGTTGACGGAGGAAATGAAGACCGACGACGATGATGAGATGAAGAACGACGACGATGATGGGTTGGGCTTCAGCTTCAGATCTGGAGGTAGATCCGAATTCGGGGAAGATGTCGATGACAACTTTAGTTGTCGGGGAAAGACGTCGACAGCTTCGGAAATTGGTGGGGCCTCGGGGGTTCGGTTTTCGGGGAAGATGAATGAAGAACACCTATTCTTCAGGTAGCCTAGGATATGTTAGGCCCTGATACCATGCAGAAATATTGGAATTAGATTTAGGGAAAATAATCTTTCTTATTCATTTATTTCTCTACTGTATACATCTATATATATGAATTACATTCTTGGAGAAGAAGATAGGAGATTGAGAGAAGATTGGGGAGATGAGAGATTTGGAAAATCTATTTTCTATAGATTAGGAAACAGAATATACAATTACTATATTTCAACAAAGAGTTATCACATGTTTCATTGCATTGCTAGGTATGTTGAACTATTTTCATCTCCATAGGTAGAGACTAGAGAATTTTGCTGAGACTAATCTTTTTTAGGAAAATATAGAATAAATGTGGTCTCCTATCTTTAAATAAATTCCTAAGTATCATTTCTATCTTTAAATAAATTCCCAAGTATCATTGTGCTTGTTTGTGCGTGCATATTCATCAAATAAACAATGAAATATTGTCGATGTGAAAATGAAGGCAACTTTGGATAAACGAGCATTGGGTACTGGTTCTTTTGGGAACAATCATATGCCCACATGGGCATCGGATTTATCATATGAAACGGCAAGGGGGGTTCATTAATCTCCTAGGGACCATTACCCCCCATTATGACCCCCTCGAGAAATGAGGGAATCATGGAGGAGGCACAATTTTTGCGAATAGCTAAAGTTCCTTTGCCGTTTCACAATAAAATCTATGCCTAAATGGGCATATAATTTTCGTTTCCATTCTTGTGTCCGTATGTCTTAATTGATTGATTCATTTTGTTAATACAATCATGGAGTTGGGATGTGGCATGTGTTGTATGGATGGTTGGCCAGAACAGACCTAAATTTACAGGTGGAGCATACATATCATGATCTATTTTTAAGCACATGGGTATTACTAAATGAAGACATTTCAAATTCCTTGCCACATACCTGCACGGCAATTACGACAACCAAACATAGGTGCAGCGTGTAGGAACCACATAATTAAAGATGCCCCATTTCTTAATTTGCAGTAAACATTTATGAAGTTAGTAGATCGTAAAGGTGCTGCTCTACTATATGACCATTCAGTTGACAATTTACACTACGTCATTTGTAGTATAAAAGTTTTCTTACCTTTTATTTTGTGATGTTTACGACATGTATCTACTGGTGGATTTTGATTCCTGTTATTTAGTAAAATCCTTCCCATACTTGTTTGTGGTGTTTGATTCCTGTTAATTCATAGAATACTTTTCGTGTTTGCTTAATTGAAGGTATGGTTACAAAGACGTGCGCAAGGAACACCACCAAACATTTGAACAGCTTCTAATTGAGAGCCTTGAGAAGTTCATTCGTCGAGAAGCTCAAGAGCGTTCATTGGAGAGCGACGATGATAGTGACACTCAATTGGAAGAGGACAACCCATCTACACAAATACTAATAGCTCCCAATGACAGTGTTTACTCTCTCGGTGTTGTTCTTCTCTCCAAATTTAGCTGCATTGGAAAATCGGTTTCTGAGCCCAGTACTTCATTTGATGTATCCCGAGATGATGAAATGTTAGAAGCCGGGCAAAGCGTTGAAAGAGAACTCTCATTCATTCACAAGGCAAAAGAGTCGGGTGTTGTTTACCTACTTGGTCATGGTGATATTAGGGCTAGAAAGGAGTCATGGTTTTTCAAGAAGCCGGTTATAAATTACTTTAATGCATTCATGAGAAAAAAATTGTAGAAGAGGGATTGCAACACTCAGCGTTCCTCATACGAATCTAATGCAAGTGCGAATGACATATATGGTTTAAGAATGGATTATTTAGAGAATCATACTAACAGGTGGTCAGACCCCATATAGACCATGGTCGGCTGTGATCTGTACTTGTTTATAAGAATTCTGAGATTTGACAAGAAATGGGAATCCCCAGTGAAATAGGAAGGAGTAGATATGCATAGTTGTAATTTGAAACATCGAGAAAGGAAAGGAATACCAGTACTGTACAAAAATTTTCCTCTTAGCAGAGTACTTGTTTTTAATTTCTGTTACTCATTTTTGTTGTAACTTCATCACTGGTTTAAGGAAAGATCAATCGTTGTGTTTGTTGTATTCACACAGTAAATTTATTTGCGATATGCGTGAAGGCTGAAAGGGAGATGCTTTCTTATATATTCCGTTGCAGCTCCCTTGAAAAACTGTTGGGGATTGCTAATTGTTTTTCATATGTCAAACTAAAAGTTGTCTTCAGACCATAGGCCTCAGTCATCAAGCATTTTTTTCCTGCTGATTGAAAACTGTTCCAAGACATGTCAATTGGAGTATTCTTTAATCTTAGCGTTCGTTATGATTATTGAGTAGCATGTACGCTTTTTATTTAAAGACGACGCTTCATAAATTTTAGTGTTGCATATCAAATTTTGTTGGTGTTTTTATGTGTCCCTATCTGTACTTAAAAGGTGCAGCCTCAGAAAAAAGATAAGGCGAGTTGAATCTTACAAATTTTGTTTATATTCTAAGCTAATAATGTGTGGTGTTACGCTGTTACTGTCTCCTGCTAATCATTGTTGAAGATTTTGTTCAAGTAAAAGTTTTATGGCTAAGTCTACTTTGTATTTCACTTTGGGGTGTTTGGTTGCACGTAGTTGGACTGTAGGAAGTGAAATCAGAGGGAGAATGAACACTGTTCACGGCAGTTTGGTTGGCTGAATTTGTTGGAATTTAGATTCGTACAGTAGCCATAGTATCGCATAATTTTTTTTATCTTTTTCTTTTAGCGTTATTTCACTTCCTCCTATTTTACCCCAAAAACACTCGGGTAACACGGTTGACGCATATTTTGTAATCGTTTATTCCGCACTCTCTCTATCTCTCCACTTCCCAAATGGCTTTTGTCATTTGTGTATTCAACAAAATTGTATTTAAACAACTCACTCTATCTCCATCCCTCCATAGGCAATGTGGGACTCAATCTCTCTCTGTGGGCGATGTGGGACTAAAAGTCCAACATACTTTCCCAGCCGCTCACTCTCTCATTGCTGTTAATTAAGATTATTAAGATTAGGTTAAGTTTTAATTAAGATGGGATTAGATTATATTAGATTAAGATTTAATTAGGTTTAATTTCTAATTAATTGTTTTTAGATTAAATTAGTATCAGATTAAGATTAGATTAAGCTAGATTAAATTACATTAGATTAGATTAAATTTAGATTAGATTAGATTAGAACAGATTAAGATTAAATTTAGATTAGATTAGTGTCAATTAGTTTTTAGCTTCGGTTTATTTTTATTTTTATTTTTATTTTTACTTCAGTTTTTTTTTTGGGTTTCGGTTTTTTTGGGTTTAATATAACTAGTATAATGTACGTGTGATGCACGACTAAAAAAGTAAAGTCATCAAATTAAATGAATATATATCGAATAAGAAAAAAAAAATAGTTTATATTTGAATGTTTTGATTTGGGCTACAACGTGCATTTATATTTGTTGGATGTAGTTTGAACGTGTATTATACGTGTTTATATAGTTACAAAGTTAGGGTTTGTATGTTGCAAACCCTAACTCTCCCATTAAAATATTTAATTTAATTATTTTAAACATAATTAATTGAAATTAATTTCAAATAAAACCAAAAGTTAAAAAGAAATTTAAATTATTTTCGTTACAGTATTCTTACAAGTCAAACAAACCTAATCTTTTATAGAAAACTATTCCAGCTACATTAAACCAAACCAACTTTTCAGAACTCATTTCCACAGATTTTATTTTCTCTACAGTAATCTTACAAGTTTGAAAAAGTTTCACAACCAACCAAACACCCCCGTCGTGTACCGAGCAAGGATCAAGTGATACGTCAAATTGAACAGGTAGACACAAAGATGTTGAATCACATTGTGTTCATCATACCTTTCGTGTGATCACTGTACAACCGCTTACATTTTAGAGGGTGTAGACTGAAGTGGTCGATCGTGCTTTGGAAAGCCAAAGCTCCTCTAAAAGTGAATTTTTCCTTTGGCTAGTGATATGGCTAAAAATGGGGCTAAATCGGAACCGTCCAGATGGATCACGAATCTTGAGGCACAGGGGTGAGACAGTAATTTTACCCACAAAATAGGTCTGAAGCGGGTGCTGGGTCTCCTATTCGCAGATCCAGTAACCCGCGAACGGATCCACCACAACTGGGTGCGGGTTTCAACCCGCAACAAACCCGGTCCAGCAAGATAGAATTAGGGTTTCTGATTAATGTCAATCAACGGCCCTGATTCGTGCCTATCCTTTCACCGGGATTTGGGATTAAATTCTTCATCTGATTACAGGGAATATACCTTATCAGATTACATTCCTAATCTGTTCACAGGGAGAATATTCCATATCAGATCGCAAGGATTACATGCCTAATCCGTTCCCAAAGGCGCCTATAAATACCCCCCACCCATCTCCATTAAGAGGTAATCAATCTTTTTCTAGTTAAACGCTCTTTCTTAATCATTTCTGATTACTGACTTGAGCGTCGGAGGGTGCGTCGCCGGGATCAACCCCGGTGTATCGCACTTCCTTGCAGGTAAACGGCGGGAGTCAACGGTCAAGCTCCGGCGGAACAGGTTAGGTGTTTGCTATTACAGTTTCCACAAGAATCCACAAGTTCTATCTGTGTGCCCCCACACCAAATTTAGCGGCAACAGATTGGCGCCGTCTGTGGGAAACTAACGAATAGGGACCTCTCCTCTTCCCGGTGAACAGGTTTTCTCCTGCCATGCCGCCTCGCAAAGTTAGATCTAGGGGCTCCAACCGAGCGCCCAACCCTGACCAGCAAGAAGTCCTTCCTGATCCCGCTCAGCAACAAGGGCAACTCCCTCCTACCATGGAAGAGCCGCTCCAACGGAACCCTCCACCTCCTGATCCAAAGGGGCCTAACCCCCAGAAACAACCTCTTCACCAAGAGAACATCTCCATCCACAACGCCTCCAGTGCCTCCATGGCCTCCCATCATCCCCGAGCCTCTGGTCGCCACAATGCCCCTCCCAAACGCCCGGAAGATGATGACCTTCGTCGCCATCTGGATGAAAAGCGGGCTCGGGGGGAAGCCTCCCGCCAGCAAGAGCGATCCCCCCGACACCGAGAGCACAGGAGGTCCCCCGTCCGAAGAGGGAGAAAGGACTCCCCCGATCACTACCGAAGGAGGCACTCTCCAGCAGGTCGGCAGCAGCCTAGGAACAATGAGGCGCCTATCACCCGTGCCGAGTTCCAGCAATTCCAAGCAATGGTACAACAGGCCCTCAACCTCCGTCAGAACCAAAATGAGCCGAGGGCCCCATCCCCTCCTCCGGTCCGGAGCCCTCGCCAACGGTCCCCTTCTCCTCGGCCCGCTCCTACCAACTCCAGGCGCACCCCAAGTCCTCGTCGTTCTCGAAGCTACCATCGCCGCAGCCCTCACTCCCCCTCATACGAAGACGAGTCCCGTGGCTCGGCAGATCACCGTCGGAGAGATGACACCATGAAC
The DNA here is from genome assembly GCA_017893485.1 of Hemerocallis citrina. Lineage (NCBI taxonomy): Eukaryota > Viridiplantae > Streptophyta > Magnoliopsida > Asparagales > Asphodelaceae > Hemerocallis > Hemerocallis citrina. The sequence continues at coordinate 113,017,732 of CM030366.1, read as the reverse complement.
CGCCGTCTAAACGAGGTGGAAAAGCTCTTGGGACAGATAAACCGAGAAGAGGAGCTTAGGGGGAGGACCCTACGTCCTAGCCGACCCCCGTTCTCCCGGACCATAGTAGATGCCCCTGTTCCGTTCGGTTTCAAACCTCCCCAGTTCGAGAACTACACTGGGGAGACCGATCCAGTTGACCACATCGAAAGCTTTAAAACTTTGATGCTCCTCCATCAAGCTTCCGATGCCCTCCTCTGCAAAACATTCCCTGCAACTCTTAAAGGCCCAGCTCGAGAATGGTACTCTCGCCTTGCCCCGGCGTCGATATTTTCCTTCGAACAGTTCGAAACCTTGTTCATCACCCATTTCGTAAGCAGTCGAAGGGCCGAGAAGACCAGCATCTCACTATTGCACCTCCGTCAACAGAAGGGGGAGAAATTGAGGGACTACGTGAAGAGGTTCACAGCTGAAGCCAGAACCATCGCATCCCTCGACCAATCCGTCGCTACCGCGGCGTTCCAATCCAATATCCTCAATTCCAACCTCCGCTCCTCCCTCGCCAAGAAACCGCCACACGACTTTTCTGACCTCCTCCTCCGCACTGAAAAGTACATCCGAGCTGAAGAGGCCGAGGAACAGCCCAACTGGGAAGCAACTGCCTCCGGGTCTAAGAGGAAGGGAACGGAAGAAGAAGGAGCAAAGAAGTTCCAGAAGGATAATACTGGCCAGCGCCGACCTCCCCCTAGGTTTGAGAAGTTTACTCCCCTCACCACAAACATCTCTGCCATTTTCATGGAAGTCGAAAAAGAAGGGGTCTTACCCCCTGCTCCGAAGATGAACACCCCTGCTAAGAGAAGAGATAGAGAAAAATGGTGCCGCTATCACCGGGACCATGGGCACGACACCAACGACTGCTGTGCGCTAAGAAATGAGATCGAGGCCCTTATCCAGAGGGGCCAGTTGGCAAAATTCGTGAGAAAGGACCAAGCCGAGCTTCCTCCCCAGCCTCGGGGGGCTAACAAACGCCCGGAACGAGAAGAGACACCAGAATTCGAGGAAGAACGAGTCCTCCACCTCATCCATGGGGGTCCAATGGGGGGCTCCTCGAGCTCTTCTCGGAAAGCTTTTATTAGAGAAGTGAACTCTGTCCGAGCCACCCCTCCTCCCAAAGGCCTCGGAGTGCCCGTCACCTTTTCTGATGAAGATCTCGAGGGTGTCCGCACCCCTCATTGTGACGCACTTGTCATCAGTCTTCACATGGCCAATTTCAAAGTCGAGAGAATCTTAGTGGATAACGGTAGCTCCGTCAACATCCTCTTCCTCGACGCTTTCAAGGGGCTGAAGCTCTCCCGAGACAGACTCAAGCCCGCCGGCTACACGCTCCATGGGTTCACGGGGGTGCCGGTAACGATTGAAGGGGTAATCACCCTCGATGTCACGGCCGGCAAAACTCCTACTACCCGCACGGAGTCGATGGATTTCATGGTCGTAGATGTCCCAGCGGCCTACAACGTCATTTTGGGTCGGCCCGGCCTAGCCGCCCTTGAAGCCGTCCCTTCTGCCTATCATCTCAAAATGAAATTCCCCACTCGGGCTGGAGTAGGAGAAGTAAGGGGCAATCAGGAGCAGGCCCGCAAGTGTTATATGACCTCCACCCTCGGACCCGTCCTCTCCTTAGAAACACTCGAGATCCCCCAAGATGCTGCTCGGCCAACCTCCGAGCCGGTAGACGAGTTGGAGGAGGTACTCTTCTCGGAGCAGGAGCCGACCCGCAGGTTCTTCGTCAGCAAGACCCTCCCATCCGCACTATACGCGGATATTGTAAAATGCATCCGAGCCAACCAAGACCTCTTCGCATGGTCAGCTGCAGACATGCCCGGTATCTCCGAAGAACTCTTGGTCCACCGCCTCAGTGTTGATCCGGGGTCCAAACCGGTCCAGCAGAAGAGGCGCAAGTTCGCTCCCGAGCGTCAGCTCGCTATCAAGGAGGAGGTGGACAAATTGTTGAAGGCCCGGTTCATACAGGAAGTAAATTATCCTGAGTGGTTGTCAAACGTAGTAATGGTGAAAAAGTCCAACGGAACATGGAGAATCTGTATTGATTTCACTGACCTAAACAAGGCCTGCCCTAAAGACCCCTTTCCTCTGCCGAGCATCGACACTCTGATTGACGCAACCTCGGGACATGAGCTCCTCAGCTTCATGGACGCTTTCTCGGGTTACAATCAGATAAGGATGTTCCCCCCGGATATTCCGAAGACATCTTTTGTGACCGACCAAGGAGTCTACTGCTACAGAGTCATGCCGTTCGGCCTAAAGAACGCAGGGGCAACTTACCAGCGCCTCGTCAACAAGGTATTCCAGGCCCAGATTGGTCGAAACATGGAAGTGTACGTGGATGACATGCTTGTGAAAAGCATCCGAGGCATTGATCACGTGGCCGACCTCCAAGAAGCGTTTGATGTTTTGAGAAAGCACAATATGAGACTCAACCCGAACAAGTGTGCGTTCGGCGTCTCATCAGGCAAGTTCCTCGGCTTCATGGTTAGCCAACGAGGAATAGAGGCAAATCCGGAGAAGATCAAGGCCATACTGGACATGGCCCCGCCTAGAAACGTCAAAGAAGTTCAGAGATTGACTGGTCGATTAGCCGCCATTGGGCGCTTTTTGTCGAAGTCTGGGGAGAAGTGCCTCCCGTTCTTCAAAGCCCTCAGGGGGGCTAAGGGATTCGAGTGGGGGCAGCAACAACAAGACTCCTTCGACCAGCTTAAGGCTTACCTCGTCAATCCTCCCCTTCTCAGCAAACCCATACCGGGCGAACCACTCTACCTCTATTTGGCAGCCTCCGAACAGACGCTTAGTGCGGTCTTAGTCAGAGAAGAAGAAAGAACTCAGAAGCCCATTTACTACGTCAGCAAAGTGCTCCGGGACGCCGAGCTCCGGTACCCGAAAATTGAGAAAATAGCCTACGCCCTGATAATGGCTGCGAGAAAGCTTCGGCCATACTTCCAGTCCCATTCGATGGTCGTTCTTACCGACCAGCCGCTGAAACAGATCCTTCACAAGCCAGAGACTTCCGGCCGCCTCATGAAGTGGTCGATCGAGCTGAGCCAACATGATATTACTTATCAGCCTCGGACCGCAATCAAGGCGCAGGCGCTGGCCGAATTCATAGTTGAAACAACTATCCCCGACTCCGGACAAACAATGAAGGGACCGCCTGTCTGGTCGGTATATGTCGATGGATCCTCTTGCAACGAGGGGAGCGGGGCAGGAGTCATCCTCGCGGGCCCAGACGACTTTGTCCTCCAATACTCCCTCCGGATAAACTTCAAAGCCTCGAATAACGAAGCCGAATACGAGGCACTCATAGCCGGCCTTGGGATGGCCCGAAACGCAGGGGCGCGACGCCTGCAGATCTTCAGCGACTCTCAGTTGGTCGTCAACCAGGTCCTCGGCGAATATGAAGCCCGCGATGACAGGATGGTAAAGTACTTGGCTAAAGTAAAGAGCCTCATGGCGCTCTTCGAGGAGGCCCTCATCCGAAGAATCCCCAGAGAAGAAAATGCCCAGGCCGACGCCCTGTCCAAATTAGCTTCCTCATCCCTGCAAGGCCTCGAACAAACTGTTCTAATAGAAGTCCTCCTCAAGCCAAGCATAGAGGACGAGGCTTTCAACTCCGTCGAAACACTGCCACTCCCCCTCGAAGACAATTGGATGAAGCCCCTCGTCGAGTTTTTAAGAGACGGACTCCTCCCAAGGGATCCGAAGGAAGCCCGAAAGATAAGGACCCGAGCCGAGCGTTACATATTGGTCGAAGGCATTCTGTATAAGCGCTCCTTCACCCAGGTGGATGGTCGACCCTACCTAAGGTGCCTCTCCCCCGGACAAGCCGACTACGCCCTTCAAGAGCTCCATGAGGGCATCGGCGGAGCCCACTCCGGCTCCAGAGCCTTGGCGCGCAAAGTGTTAAACTACGGGTATTACTGGCCCACTCTCCTACGGGACGCCGAACAACACGTTCGGCAATGCACCTCCTGCCAGAAGTATTCCGACATCCGACGCCTTCCACAAGCACCACTCTCCTCCCTATCAAGTCCGATCCCCTTCGCAATGTGGGGGATGGATTTACTGGGGCCATTTCCACCGGCCCCCGGACAATTGAAGTTCCTAGTCGTGGCAGTCGACTACTTCTCGAAATGGATAGAGGCCGAGCCCCTGGCTACAATTACCGAACATAGAGTTGTTCAATTCTTTTGGAAAAATGTAATCTGCCGATTCGGTGTTCCTCGGATCGTGATTACAGATAACGGTACGCAGTTCGCTGGATCTGCCTTCCGAGCCTTATGTAAAGACCTAGCCATACAACACCGCTTCTCCTCCGTCTCTCATCCCCAGTCAAATGGCCAAGCCGAGAATGCCAACCGACAGATCCTCTCCGGCATCAAGAAGAGACTCGACAAGTGCTCCAAGGGATTGTGGGTCGATCAGCTGCCCAATGTGTTGTGGAATTACCGAACCACGAAGCGGACCCCGACAGGCGAGAGTCCGTTCAATCTCACCTATGGGTCCGAGGCCCTCATCCCACTAGAAGTTGGGATACCCTCTCCTCGTTTGATAGCTTTTGAAGAAGAACAGAATGCCAGGGAGCTCAGAACGAGCCTAGACTTGATAGACGAAATCTGGGAAAGAGCAGCCATACGGTAACAAAGTTACCGGAGAAGAATCGAACTCGCCTACAACAAACGGGTCCGCACAACCGACCTGAAAGAAGGGGATCTGGTCCTCCGAAAATTAGCCATCTCGTTCCCCGGACAGAAAAGCAAACTGGCCCCAAATTGGGAGGGACCATACAAAGTCTCCAAAGTGATCCGCCCCGGTGCATACAAGCTAGAAGATCTTGAGGGCAGAGAAATTCCCAGGACTTGGAACGCCGACCATCTTTTGAAATACCAAGAGAAGGCAGCCACGCCTATCTAAGTAACTCGAAGATGTCGGACCACTCCTCTCCTGCTGCTAGTAATTTTTCCTTTGTTCTTTTTTTCATTGTAATAACGGCTAGCAACTTTAGAAGCAGCCGACCATTAGATATTAATAAATAAAGTTTTTCATATTTTTGATACTATCGCATACCTCAGCCTTAAATTTTCTAACCGCACGATGGTTCGGAGTCCAGCACTCGGCTCGACTCTTCCTCCTCGGCACGTCTATAGACGAGCCGGGGGTAGATCGCCGTTCGAAATTGCTCCTGCAGCCGTTGAATGGATCGGAGTCCAACACTTGGCTCGACTTTGCTTCGCAAGTTCGCTCCTAAGCGGACTAGAAGCAGCTCGCCATTCGAAACTGCTCCTGCATCCCTTAAACTAACCACACGATGGTTCGGAGTCCAGTACTCGGCTCGACTCTTCCTCCTCGGCACGTCTATAGACGAGCTGGGGGTAGATCGCCGTTCGAAATTGCTCCTGCAGCCGTTGAATGGATCGGAGTCCAACACTTGGCTCGACTTTGCTTCGCAAGTTCGCTCCTAAGCAGACTAGAAGCAGCTCGCCATTCGAAACTGCTCCTGCATCCCTTAAACTAACCACACGATGGTTCGGAGTCCAGTACTCGGCTCGACTCTTCCTCCTCGGCGCGTCTATAGACGAGCCGGGGGTAGATCGCCGTTCGAAATTGCTCCTGCAGCCGTTGAATGGATCGGAGTCCAACACTTGGCTCGACTTTGCTTCGCAAGTTCGCTCCTAAGCGGATTAGAAGCAGCTCGCCATTCGAAACTGCTCCTGCATCCCTTAAACTAACCACACGATGGTTCGGAGTCCAGTACTCGGCTCGACTCTTCCTCCTCGGCGCGTCTATAGACGAGCCGGGGGTAGATCGCCGTTCGAAATTGCTCCTGCAGCCGTTGAATGGATCGGAGTCCAACACTTGGCTCGACTTTGCTTCGCAAGTTCGCTCCTAAGCGGACTAGAAGCAGCTCGCCATTCGAAACTGCTCCTGCATCCCTTAAACTAACCACACGATGGTTCGGAGTCCAGCACTCGGCTCGACTCTTCCTCCTCGGCACGTCTATAGACGAGCCGGGGGTAGATCGCCGTTCGAAATTGCTCCTGCAGCCGTTGAATGGATCGGAGTCCAACACTTGGCTCGACTTTGCTTCGCAAGTTCGCTCCTAAGCGGAATAGAAGTAGCTCGCCATTCGAAACTGCTCCCGCATCCCCCAAACTAAACTAATCCAACGATCGGATCTCTCCGACGACTTGACCCAATCTTTCCGTCTCACCCTCGGTCGGGCCAGGATTAGGTACAAATCACAGCCCACGCGCGTCGAGCCGAGGTACCGGGTTACCGACCCTCGTATATGGCAAAAAATCACTCCGAGGCGAAGCCACCGTCAGATCGCCTCAGAAAGTGCGCTAGGGCGTGATGAGCGGATCTCATTCAGCCACGTGTCCACAAAACGACAAGATAGTGTTTTCTTGGAAACTGGACCCGCCTCAAGATCCGTGCAAACATCAGACGTCCCTGATTAGGCCACGTGGGCACAATCGGGAAGCAACTACGCGCCGAGCCGAGGTACCGGGTTACCGACCCTCGTATATGGCAAAAAATCACTCCGAGGCGAAGCCACCGTCAGATCGCCTCAGAAAGTGCGCTAGCGCGTGATGGGCGGATCTCGTTCAGCCACGTGTCCACAAAACGACAAGATATTGTTTTCTTGGGAACCGGACCCGCCTCGAGGTCCGTGCAAACATCAGACGTTCCTGATCAAGCCACGTGGGCGCAGTCGAGAAGCAACTACTCCTCAACAGCCAAACCAAGCCTACGGCCCATAAATGCAGCGAAAAAGGAAAATTCGAGGCCAAGGAGTTCGGCGAAGCGAACACCAGCCTCGTGGTTCGTCTTAAGCCTACTCTAGCTGACACAACCATAGCACAGATAAGAAGACAGCCAAGGACAATTCGGATAAAACAGCCCCAATTCCATTAATAAGTTGGATAAAAGTTACAAAGCGGATTACAACAGCAAAAACTTGCAAGTAGGATTACAACACAGGGACACGACCAGCCCGTTACTTCCGAGGAAGGGGAATACTCCGTTTTAGAGACACTTTGGGTCGACGCTTCTTGACCTCCGAGCTCGAATCTAGGCCGACGAACCGGGACGCCTCCTCACCATTAACTCTGACTGTCGCTCCTACCGAAGCACCGCTTGAGGACACTGCCACACCGCTTTGGGCATCGGCGGCTGACCTGCCTACGAGGGGAGTCCGGCTCGCCGCTTGATAGAACGTGATCCCTCGCTCAATCTCCTCGCGGGTGCACGAGGTGCTCCGGACGTTGGCCCTCACCGGCTGAGGCTTGAGCCGAGCGACTTCTTCCTCCAGCTCGACGATGTGATCTTTCAAAGTGTCATCCTTTACTATCACCTTAAACCGAGGGAGTTTCGCCGAACCGGGGTATTCGGCGCTGTCAGAGATAACGCGACGCAAGTGGGTCACTTCGATGCTCTTGTCGACAGTCACCCTCTGCAACTCTTCCACCTTCTTCACCAAGCCGTCCCGTTCGGCTGAAATCCGAGCCAGTTCCTCTTCCCTAGCAGATAGCTCGGCCTCGACTATTCGCAGGTGGTGCAGTTCAACTAAAGCATCGCTATGCCTTATCTCCAAGTTATAAAGTATTTTCCTCGTCAAGTGAACCTCACCCTCGAGACAATCCTCCCGAGATCGCTTAAACAGCTCGGCTCGGTGCTGTTCGGCCGAAGTGTTACAAGCCGGCTCGGCAATCTGAAATAAGAAAGAGATAGCATTGGATACTTTTCATTCATTACCGAGCCAAACACTTAGACAAATTCCGGAGTTAAAATACTTTTCATTCATTGAAAGGCGGTGGCCAGTCCGCAAAAGGCATTACAACGATCGAAACAAAAAAAAAAAGAGGAACTACAAAAACCGAGGGGATCAAGGGTCCACCTTCGTCGCCGCGTCAGCCACAGGTGCATCGACGGAGGGTCCCTTGACCTGGCCATCTGCCACAGTCTCTCCATCCTGTCCTCCCTCGCCTTCGCCTTCAGCCTCGTCCTCTTCGCCTTCCTCCCCTTCATCGTCCGAGGTCGGCGTTGGAAACAATTGATAGCCGACCCGCTCGAAGCCAGGGACTCGCTCCTGAACGTGGTCGAGGGCCATCTGATAGGACCTCTCCATATTTTCGGCCATGTGCTTCTTCGCCTCTTCCTCGACCTCCTTCTCCACCTCGGCCCGGATCCTCGTCGCCAGGGCCTCCTTCTCCGCTCTCTCCTCGGCCAAGGACTTCAGCGCCGCAGCTAAGTCCTCGGCAGCCTTGGCAGCCTTGGCAGACTCCGCGTCGAGCCGTTCCTTGGCCTTCTCCAAATCCGACCCAAGATCCGCGACCCGGACTTCCAAGGCCTCAGCCCTCCTCTGCTCGGCCTCAAGTTCTTTGACCGCCCTAACCTTCGCCAACCTATCCTTGTCGCTGGCGGACCTCAGCTCCTTCTCCTGCGCGGCAAATGTCTCGAGGAGGTGGCCGAAGTGGCAAGTGGCCAACAGAGACAACAGTTACTAATACACATGCCGAGTTGCAGACTTAGAGAAATTTGCAATACACTTACCGAAACGAGCGACCGGGCGACTTCATAGGTATCATCACCGACCGTCCCCGCCCTCAGCGCGGCCCTGTCCTTCGGGGTCGCCAAGTGTTTGACGACCTGCACTGACATCTGCGAATTGCCGAGGAACCCGTCATGGTTCTTCACTCGCCAATTCGGCACAAACAGTTGCTTGTGCTGCTCTGTCAGAATCTCTTCGGCGGCCTGGGTCAGCGGTGGTGCCTCGATCGACAGCGCCGCGTTCACATCGAAGATCCCCTCGATAACGCCAGGGACCGAAGAAGACGGGGGCTCCTCAGCGACGATAACTTCCGAGGGCACCTCCACAGCAGGGGGAGGCGGAGAGATGGTCGAGGCGACGGCAGGTGCTGGGGTCGACGAAACAGTCGCAGCCGCCCTCTTCCTCTTCTTCCCCCCGGCCAGCTTAGATCTGTCCGCCATCATGGAGTTGAAGTCGATCTTCATTGCTTCTGCAACGAGTCAAAAAAAAGAGGGGGGGGACGAGTTAGCAGGCCGAACCAAAAACTTAGAAGAAAAATAAAAAAAAAACGAGATGTCAGGAGCATACTCGGGTTGATGGGGCTTAGGCCGCACCCGAACAACACCTCCTCCGTCAAATCCCTCCAACTCAGTATCGGAAGGGCCATTATCCTCCTCGCCACCTCTTCCTCGGCATCAGACAAAACAGGGTCGGCGCGTGCGAAATTAGGCACCTCCACCTTCCAACGGGTCGGGATGGGCCTGATCGCCTCGCCCCTCATTATAAAAAACTTTTCCTTCCAACCCTTAATCGAGTCAGGGTTTTCTACAATCTTGACACCCTTCCTCGGCCCCAAGTAGTATCGGTACTCCGTCTTGTGCTGACGGTTTACTCGATACATTCCTCGGAAGACCGTGAGATCCGGCTGCACCTCGGCTCGGTAGCACTGAAGCATAAAGGCGTTCACATGGCGCCATGTGTTCGGCATGAACTGGGTTGGCGCGAGGCAATACCAGCCGAGGATCTCGAGGATGAATGGGTGCAGAGGGAAACGCAGTCCGGCATGAAAGGAGTCAACGTCGAACATGCACATGTCCGAAGACGGCAACTTAGAATTCGCTCGTATCCCAGGACCTGGAAGAATCAGTTTGTACTCCGGAGGGATAGCGAAAGCCCTTCTAACCCGGAGCAGGTCCTCCTCGGATACCAAAGTGATGAGCTCATCCGCTTCGGTGGCAAGTTCCGGATTGGGCTCTTCGACGATCTTGGACTTCCCATAGATCGCCTTCTCTAGCAAGTCCCCCTGGTACTGCCTGACCCCCGAATGACCGGACAGGACGGAAGGATACCGTCCTATCTCGCCTGCCTGCTTCGGATTCTCCACAATCACCTCCACAATGGGGGATTGGGTCTCTACCCTCCTCTTCTTCTTCCCTTTCTTCGTCTCGACTACAGAGGGTTCAGCGGCTTGCTTACCCTTCCTCCTAATCTCCGACCTCCTCCTCTCCTCGGCACTCTCGTCGCCCGAAGACGAAGCCCCACTCCCCGAATCTACTCGAGACATCTCTAGGAAAATTATTCAGACTAAGTAAACTGGCCTTTTGAAGTGACGTCTACGGTCGGAGTACTCTTGCCGGAAATCGCCTGGCCCACACGACAGCTAACGGAAACGCCTTGGGGAGGAAATCGCCGCTAGCAGAGCACTTAGAGAACTAAAGTAAAAAACTTGAGGTAAAAGTGAGAAGTGAGCTTTGAGAGTAAGAGTGAGCGCTTTTAACCCCTCCAAGTTGGGCCTCCTTGGGAAACGCAAAAAGCCCAACAGGGAGCCAAAGCGACAGGCGGAAGCGGAAAAAATACGGAGCCTACTCAGAGCAAGAGACCCTTAAGAATACCAAGTCAATGTCTCGGCCACCTACTAGAAAGCCATAGGACGCCCCGGCTACATAACTTTGTGCCTCGGCCAGTCAACTTCGATGCGCCGAGCCGAGATACCGGGGTACCGACCCTCGTATATGGCAAAAAATCGCTCCGAGGCGAAGTCACCGTCGGATCTCCTTAAAACTCGCGACAAAATCTGATGGACGGTTCAGATCGTGCCACACCCACAAAACGACAAGATAGCGTTTTCTCGTGATCTGAACCCCATCCTCGAGATGCGCGTCAAGATGGACTGTCCAGATCCAGCCACGCGTCCCTCATTGCTGCCCGCCATCGGTTCGCCCAGCCGAGCTACCGAACAGCTCAGCCGAGCCACCGAGCCACTAAGTGCCGAGGGGGTGACCCCTCAGGAAGCACCTCCTCCAAAACACACAACTTTGTGCCTCGGCCAGTCAACTTCGATGCGCCGAGCCGGGATACCGGGGTACCGACCCTCGTATATGGCAAAAAATCGCTCCGAGGCACATCAGCCGTTGGATCTTGCCAAAAAGCGCGCTCGTCATGATGGACGGTCCAGATCGTGTCACGCCCACAAAACGACAAGATAGCGTTTTCTCGTGATCTGAACCCCATCCTCGAGATGCGCGTCAAGATGGACCGTCCAGATCCAGCCACGCGTCCCTCCTTGCTGCCTGCCATCGGTTCGCCCAGCCGAGCTACCGAACAGCTCGGCCGAGCCACCGAGCCACTAAGTGCCGAGGAGGTGACCCCTCAGGAAGCACCTCCTCCAAAACACACAACTTTGTGCCTCGGCCGGTCAACTTCGATGCGCCGAGCCGGGATACCGGGGTACCGACCCTCGTATATGGCAAAAAATCGCTCCGAGGCACATCAGCCGTTGGATCTTGCCAAAAAGCGCGCTCGTCATGATGGACGGTCCAGATCGTGCCACGCCCACAAAATGACAAGATAGCGTTTTCTCGTGATCTGAACCCCATCCTCGAGATGCGCGTCAAGATGGACCGTCCAGATCCAGCCACGCGTCCCTCCTTGCTGCCTGCCATCGGTTCGCCCAGCCGAGCTACCGAACAGCTCGGCCGAGCCACCGAGCCACTAAGTGCCGAGGAGGTGACCCCTTAGGAAGCACCTCCTCCAAAACACACAACTTTGTGCCTCGGCCAGTCAACTTCGATGCGCCGAGCCGGGGTACCGGGGTACCGACCCTCGTATATGGCAAAAAATCGCTCCGAGGCACACCAGCCGTTGGATCTTGCCAAAAAGTGCGCTCGTCATGATGGACGGTCCAGATCGTGTCACGCCCACAAAACGACAAGATAGCGTTTTCTCGTGATCTGAACCCCATCCTCGAGATGCGCGTCAAGATGGACCGTCCAGATCCAGCCACGCGTCCCTCCTTGCTGCCTGCCATCGGTTCGCCCAGCCGAGCTACCGAACAGCTCGGCCGAGCCACTGAGCCACTAAGTGCCGAGGAGGTGACCCCTCAGGAAGCACCTCCTCCAAAACACACAACTTTGTGCCTCGGCCAGTCAACTTCGATGCGCCGAGCCGGGATACCGGGGTACCGACCCTCGTATATGGCAAAAAATCGCTCCGAGGCACATCAGCCGTTGGATCTTGCCAAAAAGCGCGCTCGTCATGATGGACGGTCCAGATCGTGCCACGCCCACAAAACGACAAGATAGCGTTTTCTCGTGATCTGAACCCCATCCTCGAGATGCGCGTCAAGATGGACCGTCCAGATCCAGCCACGCGTCCCTCCTTGCTGCCTGCCATCGGTTCGCCCAGCCGAGCTACCGAACAGCTCGGCCGAGCCACCGAGCCACTAAGTGCCGAGGAGGTGACCCCTCAGGAAGCACCTCCTCCAAAACACACAACTTTGTGCCTCGGCCAGTCAACTTCGATGCGCCGAGCCGGGGTACCGGGGTACCGACCCTCGTATATGGCAAAAAATCGCTCCGAGGCACACCAGCCGTTGGATCTTGCCAAAAAGCGCGCTCGTCATGATGGACGGTCCAGATCGTGCCACGCCCACAAAACGACAAGATAATGTTTTCTGGTGATCTGAACCCCATCCTCGAGATGCGCGTCAAGATGGACCGTCCAGATCCAGCCACGCGTCCCTCCTTGCTTCCCGCCATCGGTTCGCCCAGCCGAGCTACCGAACAGCTCAGCCGAGCCACCGAGCCACTAAGTGCCGAGGAGGTGACCCCTCAGGAAGCACCTCCTCCAAAACACACAACTTTGTGCCTCGGCCAGTCAACTTCGATGCGCCGAGCCGGGGTACCGGGGTACCGACCCTCGTATATGGCAAAAATCCGCTCCGAGGCATATCAGCCGTTGGATCTTGCCAAAAAGCGCGCTCGTCATGATGGACGGTCCAGATTTGGCCACGTCCACTAAACGACAAGATAACGTTTTTTGGGGATCCACGCTGAGATGAACGGCTCAGATGATGCCACGTACCTCGGAACCGTCGAGCCGAAGCACCGAGCCATCCGAGCCGAAGCACCGACCCAACGAACCGGGGTGCCGAGACGCCGAGCCGGAGTACCGGGGTACCGACCCTCGTATATGGCAAAAAATCGCTCCGACCCATATCAGCCGTTGGATCTTGCCAAAAAGCGCGCTCGTCATGATGGACGGCTCAGATGATGCCACGTACTTCGGAACTGCCGAGCCGAAGCACCGAGCCATCCGAACCGAGGTGCCGAGGCGTCGAGCCGGGGTACCGGGGTACCGACCCTCGTATATGGCAAAAAATCGCTCCGACCCATATCAGCCGTCGGATCTTGCCAAAAAGCGCGCTCGTCATGATGGACGGTCCAGATTTGGCCACGTCCACTAAACGACAAGATAGCGCTTTACGGGGATCCGCGCTTAGATAGACGGCTCAGATGATGCCACGTACTTCGGAACCGCCGAGCCGAAGCACCGAACCATCCGAACCGAGGTGCCGAGGCGCCGAGCCGGAGTGCCGGGGTACCGAACCTCACATACGACGAAAAAGCGAGCCGAAGAACAAGGACCACCCGATCTCTCCGAAAATCACGCTGCGCTCTGATCAAGGGCTCTGATGACGCCACGTCATAAATGGGTATTTAAAATCAGTTTTAATTTATTTTAATCATTTTATTTATTTAAAAATTGCGAAAAAATCACCAAAAATTCGGGAAAATTCACTGAAAAATCTAGGGAATAATTATAAATTCGGGGTAATATTTTCGAACCCCTGAACAAACAATTATTACCTAGAACGTATCGTGAGGGCCCCCGGACGACTGGTTAACACGTCGCAAAGTTAAATAAATAATCCGAAAAAGTAGATAAAGACCGTTGGACACTCAGAGATGCTTAAAAACAGATTGCAACTTCAAAAACACATTACTACCCCATTTAAGATTCGAAACCCTCCATTTGGACTCCGATACAGCTCCGCTAGCCATTAAAACAGTCAAACTACTCCTCAAAGGCTGATCGAACTCAGTCTTTAGGAGTGGGGGGCTCGTGATATGGCTAAAAATGGGGCTAAATCGGAACCGTCCAGATGGATCACGAATCTTGAGGCACAGGGGTGAGACAGTAATTTTACCCACAAAATAGGTCTGAAGCGGGTGCTGGGTCTCCTATCCGCAGATCCAGTAACCCGCGAACGGATCCACCACAACTGGGTGCGGGTTTCAACCCGCAACAAACCCGGTCCAGCAAGATAGAATTAGGGTTTCTGATTAATGTCAATCAACGGCCCTGATTCGTGCCTATCCTTTCACCGGGATTTGGGATTAAATTCTTCATCTGATTACAGGGAATATACCTTATCAGATTACATTCCTAATCTGTTCACAGGGAGAATATTCCATATCAGATCGCAAGGATTACATACCTAATCCGTTCCCAAAGGCGCCTATAAATACCCCCCACCCATCTCCATTAAGAGGTAATCAATCTTTTTCTAGTTAAACGCTCTTTCTTAATCATTTCTGATTACTGACTTGAGCGTCGGAGGGTGCGTCGCCGGGATCAACCCCGGTGTATCGCACTTCCTTGCAGGTAAACGGCGGGAGTCAACGGTCAAGCTCCGGCGGAACAGGTTAGGTGTTTGCTATTACAGTTTCCACAAGAATCCACAATTTCTATCTGTGTGCCCCCACACCAAATTTAGCGGCAACAGCTAGTGCTTAATAATGTTCTTTTGACTAGGAAAAATATGGCTAAACTACTTCCTAACACGAACACGTCGTGTGGTTTCTGTAACTTACATGTAGAATCCAGAGAGCACCTTTTCCTCGATTGTCATAGGAGCAAATCTGTCCTTGTAGAGGTTTTAAGGGCACTTGGCACGAACGCATATATGAGGATCTATGGATTGGTCCTAAGTTCTTACGAAGAGAAAGGAAATGAGGGAACCCTGATACATCGCTATATCCACCACGGCATGGGTCATTTGGCTTGATAGAAATAACTTTTATTTTCGTAGGACTAGTAATAGTGTTTCTGGCATTTTAACTCATTATGCATCTCATTTTCTTTTGGGTAACAGCAGCGGCAGCAGGACCGAGAGGAAGTATTGCCCGAGCCTTCCAGGTATAGGAGTAAGATGATGAGTATATTGAGATTGGGCCGACTCTGGAGTGAGTTTCACCCATCCACTGACTGAAGATCTCACCCTCCAGGAGGGGCCTCTTAATTATAGATATATCGCTTTACTTTATGTTACTTTATTTTGTTCCCACACTCTTATGTTAGTTGGAGGTACTATGTTTTATTTTCTTTGTTTATTTCTGCCTATTGTACTTTTTCCAATCATCTGGGTTGTTTTGTTAACACTTTATTAATGAAACATGGTGACTATATTCC
Source organism: Hemerocallis citrina (assembly GCA_017893485.1). Lineage (NCBI taxonomy): Eukaryota > Viridiplantae > Streptophyta > Magnoliopsida > Asparagales > Asphodelaceae > Hemerocallis > Hemerocallis citrina. Next base: position 113,002,398 of record CM030366.1, on the reverse strand, counting down.
ACATTTTTCTTGGAAGAATAAAAAAAAAAAAACTCAGCTCTCGTTAGAATATGTGGTGGCGGCTTCTGGTGGTGTCTTTGCTAATCAGAATTCAGAAATTTATAATGCATACGGATATAAACAAATGATGTAATACAATCAACACATATTATAATCCACAATGCGGAAGAATTAAAGATAAAATACAATTACATTGTTTAGTTAACACTATCATCGAGATCATAGAGCGATGACCAGATTTACAGATAAAAATTACAATCACACTGTTCAATTGAAGCTAACATACCATTGATTGACGTAACACAAACAAGTTCAGCTAATTGAACTAAACATCAATGGAAACCATAAAACAGTTTACGCTTGCCTCTTTCTGTTACAGTACTTGACCAATCAGTATGCTCTTTAGTCCACACGCCTTCACTGTCTTTTTGATGAGACACGCCTTCACTGTCACTTTCTGTTTCAGTACTTGACCAATCAGTATGCTCTTTAGTCCACACGCCTTCACTGTCACGCGGAAAGGATGTTATCTTGTCACATTTGTGAACCTCCAAGCACGAAAGCCTTGGAAATGCAGCATGCAGTTGTTCCCAGCCAATTTGTAAATTGTTTAAGTACCTCAAACGTAGAACTAACACATTCGAACCGGTCCCATTGCTCAAATTAATCATGTAACCTCCCCTAATGTACAATTGCTTCAATTTCTTATAAAGTGCAGGGTTAGGATAAAAATCGTAATTTGGAAAGCATCGTAGGTCCAGTTTCTCAAGATTAGGAGGAGGGGATGAGAGCATAATTTTGGCTGTTGATTTATCTTGATTTGCAAGCTCTGATGAAGGGGGTAACGACCACCTGATTGTTAAGGACGTGAGGGCTTTAAACTCTCGCAATGTTGAAGCTTCATCATCTAATATAACTGACCTGGCTTTCATACTAATGCTAAGCTTTCGCAGTTGCTTCAGCCGTGCTAGCTCAGTGAGGCTACAGACTTCCCTTGTCGAATTGCTTGCAGAATCACCAATCACAAACCCCTTTAAGACTTGCAGCTGATAGAGATTCCCAAGACCCTTAGGCATGTACTCAAGTTGGTAACACTCGGACACATCCAAGAATTTCAGGCTATGGAGTGAAGTGATTTTAGGATTCAATTTCACCAAATCGTGACATGCTCAAAGATCCAGAATAACAAGAAAACTGAGCTGGCCAATGGAATCAGGGATCGCATTAATTCCAGAAATGCCTTGGAGGTTGAGGACCCTGAGAGAAAGGCAGTTTTGTAGTAACCCATGTAGTAAATCAGTATTGTTCTCTACTTCTATATAGTACTCGGGTAAACCCTTCTGCCATCGTCCAAGTCGAATCACACGCAAGTCTTTAGCTTTAGCGCGTGCACACCACTCTTTATCGATTCTCACGTACTGCATATCAATGTTGATCAATGACCAAGGCGGCCTATTAGAGCGTACTTCTGTACTGGTCTTCTGGTGTAAGAACACATGAAGAGATTCAGCGTTGCGAACTTGAGAAGCTAGAATACTATGTACCCGTGGGTCCATCTTGACCCCAACTACTTGCAAACTCCATTTACTATAGATTGGCTCGACCCAGCGTTTAGAGATCAACCAATCCAATAAAAGACCTGGCTCCTGAATCGGGAAAAAAAGAATAACACTGAACTCGAAAAACAGCCTTTTGCTTATAACCTCACTTTCCTTGAAAATAGGTAACAACATGGTGACCACAGCTTTGTCTTCCCTATCCAGTTGGTCGAATGCCTCAATTATCTGAGAAAGTGAAGCAGCTGCCTGACCTTCCTTCAAGTCGGGTTCAACAGCAGCAGTACTAACAGATGGTAGTGGTTGCAGAGAGGCAGATGATGATGAGGCAGATGATGATGATGATGATGATATAGTTTCAGAACGCCAGAGATGAACATCCTTCTCAAGGCTCGCCTTTATTCTCTTAACCTCGTCGTGAATGCCCATAAGCTTTGTCTTGCGTAGTGCTACATACTCTTTGACAGATGACTTGTTATGCTCCTCAAAACTGTCAATAATCTTCTGTTCATCCAACTGCTTGAAGATGGATCTAATATCTTGCACGTCTTGGTTGATCTCGGCAAGAAGGAGTGCAGGATCCATCTGGACAAGGTGGTGCTGTTGTTCCTGGGAAGCGATCAGTGATGATCCAGTTTCAAAACGAACATCCTTCTCTATGCTCACCTTCATCCTCATTATCTCCTCTCCAATTTCCAGAAGCTTAGGCAGGGGCATAGCTGCCCTATGCCCAGGGGGTGCAGCTGCGCCCCCTGGGATTTTAAAAAATTTCAAAAAATATATATATTTAGTAAAAAGAAATTTAATAAGGGTTTATGTGTAAAATTTCCAACCCATTTAGTCATTTACCTATTTACTTTACTCTTTCTGCTTCCGCTCTTTTGTTTCCACTCTACTGAACCCAAACTTACCTCATAATGAATTTGTAAGAGAGATTAAAATCTACAAGTGATTAGTTGGATTTGTAGAGGAGGTCAGAGAGAGAGAGCGAGGAGCTAGTCGATCAATTCCAAACCCTATTGTAAGTAAATTTTTTTGTACATTTTGATAATTAGGGTCCATATTCTGAAATTTCGTGAATTCATATATGATAGGATAATTAGATTGCTAATTTCTGTTTCAGTGTTACTAATTTGTTTGAGAATGAACTGAATTAGTATGATATGTAATCAAATTAGAACCCAAATGGGTACAGATTATAGTGTTAATTTCTGTCCCAATTTTGAGCTAATTTCTGAAATTTTTTATATTTAAACACATGGAGTTTAAAGTTGAAATTTTTATATGCGTATCTTATATATGTGAGCAACATTTCCACAAATTTTCATGATATTTGGAGAAAACCTAGGTTCAAGGAACTACATTAAATTTGTACTTCACGTTGTTCAATGCCCAATCTGGTTATTTGTACAAACATATACTATTATGATTCACCTTCATTCTCTTTCTCTTTTCCTCTTTTGAATTCAACTTACAAATCTCATCGCAAATTCAAAGGAGACCTGAGAGAAGTTCGAGAGGAGTAAGAAATAGATCAAACAACAAACACAAAGTAGGTAACTAATTTTAACCATTAGTTTTTACTCTTTCTATGCATATACTTATGAGATGAACATCTAATTCTTGATGCACTTAATTACTTTGAGGTAGACTGATGATTGAAGTTGGAAATAAAGAAGGTTTAACTACTAATTTATTTTAATGACATTGCTATTACCCGTTGCAACCGCAACAGCAGAGAGAGTATTTTCTGCAATGAAAATCATCAAGACTTCATTACGAAACCGATTGGGAGATGAGATGATGAATGATTGTTTGGTTGCATATATTGAAATAGATGTATTGGATGCCACTGACAATGAAGATATCATTCAATATTTTCAGAATATGAAATCTCGAAGGGTTTTATTGCTAAAGAAAAATGTTATTTAGTGATTGTAATAGTTTGTGACATTTGATAGTAATATATGATATTTTGAGGCTTGCAATTGTGTTTATTATAAATTTTTTTAATAGTAACTGTCGCACTCCCTAGATGGAAATTCTAGCTACGCCACTGAGCTTAGGTTGGAGCAGTAGTGCTGCTGCTGGTTGAGGAGACTTACTTATAGATAACTGCTCCAAGAGTTCGTCGACGGGCAAAGCAACGGCCTTCTCGAAATTTTCAACAAACTGCTTCTCCTTCTCATCCACCTGCTGGAAGATGGATTTCATTTCTTGGATACTTTGTTTGGCCTTGTTGAAGGCCTCCTTGAGTGGATTCATCTCTGCAGCATTGGATGTCGACGGTGGTCTGTGGAGGATGTGGCGCTCGGCAGCTGCCAGCTGCCTCTGCACAACGGTCAGAACTTCATCTGCAATGCTTCCCTGTTTCGCCATCAATTAATTTAGTTGCAAAAAATGGAGAGAATTGAAGGAGAGAGATTAGATCGGTGAGGAGGAGAGAATATTAGTTGGGAAGAGGTTGATTAATAATATATATATATATATATATATATATATATATATATATATATATATATATATATATATATATATAAAAGGGCGGGGAGGGGAGGGAATAGTAGTCGGGTATCAAATTTGAAAGAAACGAAAAGAACGATGCATTTCTTTGCTTTGCTTGTTTGCATTTCTTGTGTTCTTGTGGCTTTCTTTACACACACACAATGACTCCAGTCCAGCAATACATTGAGGCAAAGTGCATCTATCTAAAATTTGTATGTACTCCATCATGGCATCATCAAAATGTTCGTTGCTCAAACTGAAAGCAAAGCATCTACAATTTCATTCTTAATTTTTTATTAAATCCAAAATTAATCACAAACCAACAAGTCATTATATATATACGAACAAGCCATCTCTGTGATGCGCTATCTTATCGCTTGTACGCACAGAGCCATGCTGAAGACTGAACAAACAAAGCGCGCGCGTGTTATATTATACTAGATCTTCTTTGTAGTATTAGTATGATTACTTGACCAAATCGATCAAGTCATCAATTGAGAGGTAACACAATATATGGCAAAAATAGGAAATTACATACAATAATAAACAAAAATCACACTGTTTATTTACAAATAAATTATAAATTACAATAACCTGGTATAACCCACATATATACAATGAACTGAAAGTAAATTACATCACCCTGTATTGAAACTAGCATGAAGTCATATCACCATGGAGCATTTGAAGATACAGACAAATTCAGGAAAATCATATTACTGAAACAAAGGATTTACAGTCTGATGCTAATCTTTTGAAATCATTGAATCAGCTGATAATACTGATGCTAAGCTTCCAAAGATTTTACAGTTTGGCCAACTGACGGAGGCGACATGAAACTTTCCTTGTTGAATCGTTTGTAGAATCACCAATCAAAGATTATGACCTTTTCTTTTTCCTCCTGCTAAGCTTAATTTGTTGCAGACTTGTTTGGAAAAGAAGACTTATGTCTGTACTAAAGTTTGTATTTCACTATGTGTAATGGCCAAAAGGATCAGATGAGACGATAACTTACACAGGTAAACACAAAGACTTGACTATCACACCTGCATTCATCATAACTTTTGTGTGTGACCATCAGCTCCCCGCTTGTTACCTTCACGTAAGAAGAAAGAAGCAAGGTATAAAAGTGGGGCAGAGTTAACACTGCTTTCCACCTGGCCATCCCACATTTCCAATTGTTAGGAGGAAAGTTACTAGCAAGATGGGGTTCTCTTTTCTGCATTGCTTCAGCTTCTCATCATGGTTTCAGGTTTTCCTTCTCTCTTTCCCCTTAATTTGATACCATTATAAGGCCACAAGTAAAGAATAAGTTCCACATGTCTATTTCTCTACCAGGATATAGTATACTCTACTGTATAGATATGGTATAGTGTACCATTTGTTGAGACAAAGGTAACCAGTATGATACAACACCTGTAAAAGAGTGATTGTGCTATGTCGATTCATATCTGCAAGACTGCAAAAATGTTGCACGCAGCACATGGTGTATTTCTGCAATAGATGAAACAGCCCCCAACTCTCAATGAAAATCCAGGATGTGTAGCTAATTCAGCAGATACTATAGACACATGGATGCAAAATAGCTCTTCAACTTAACAGTTAGAGATGCTTAACAAGACTATCTTCTATTATTATAGAGTTAAAAGGTGTACTACTTACTCCCTAATAAAAAAAAAAAGTTTCACCGCTCAACAAATCACATCGTTTCCAAGATCCGCAAATTCAAGAACACCTGATGATGGCACCGAAATAGAATTTTTTCCCATACTAAGAGCATTCCCAATGGAACCCCATCTCCATCCCTATTTCGGGGTTCCATTTTGGCATATTCCTTGAAATATGCCATTTTGATTTGGGGTTTCAAATGAGGTGCTCCAATGGTACCTCATTTTGGGTTTCAAATATTTTGTTTGTAATTTTTTTTTTGCACAAAACTATTTTTTTGAATGCAAAAAAGATAATACTGATAATAAAAAAGTTATAATACAATTAATTAGAAATATATAATACACTTACTAAGAAAGAGGTAATACAATTATTGATGACATCGTTAAGTATTATTATTTGTATTCGCTCTTCGTTCAGTATTATGTTTTGTAATTTTTGATGCATCGTCCAGTAATATGTTTTGTAATTTTCGATGAATATTTATGAATTCGTAATTCTCTTTATTAGTATAATTATTGTTTCATATTATTAATTTTTACACTTCAAATAAATCAGGAAGATATCCAATATTGATCTCATATTAAAGATCTTGTTGAATAATTAACAATATTATAATTATTGTCTATTATTATCTTCAAATAAACTACTTAACAGAAGTTTAAAGAAACAAATCAAACAAATAATTAAATAATTTGATTCATATATTACAATTTTCTATTTAGGGGATGGCTAGATTGCAAACGAAACAATTTGCGGTTTCAGAATGGAACCGCATAAATGTGGTTCCATTCTGAAATCGGCATTTCATATGCCGATTGGGCCCCACCATTGAGGAATGGTTGGGGAGGGTGTTTATGAAAAATTGCCGATGGGGGTGGTTTATATAGAGCGATTGGGAATGCTCTAAGCCACTTTTGAAACTATTTTTCAAACTAAGACACTTTCCAAACTATTTCCCTCAGTGAGCCAATCGATGCCATGTCAGTTGTAGCTGTAGTTGGGAACTGACAGTTGGGAACTGTCAGTTCTAACTGCAGCTTCTTCTTTATTTTTTTTTTATGAACACTATAGTTCCCAACTACGACTTGAGTGAAAAATTGAAAATACTTGAAACACAGAGAGCCAAATGGTAGAGACTTAGAAAAACTTCTACGTTTTTTATGTAAGAGATGCATGTCATGCCCCACTTCCAAGAATTCGGGAACACAGGCACGTAACTGAGGCCTAGCGAATGATATAAGTACGCCAACTCATATCATCCATAAGTTGTACCAGCCTTAACTCAACAACATGACAAGGCAATAATCACAACCACGCATAAATGCATAATCACATAAACAAATACTTAGATTAAACATGCAATAGTCCAATTTAATAACTAACAACTGAAAATAAACAACAAATACCTTATGGCAAGCTCCTGCTCCAATCGTAGAAGAGCTGCTCACCAATGCCTTCTGGTAATTTTTCTTATGCACCTGTACTTTGTTCATCCAAAAAGAAAGAATAAATTTGTCCTTATAGCAAGTACGGAATTAAGTAGTGAAAAGTAGAGAGTAAGGAACAAGGTACATGAAGGAATATGAATCAAGATCAAGTTACAAAAGTAATAACAGTATTAATAAACAATGGTCATGATCAAGTATTTACGTGTCAACTTAGGTATATTAGCATGTTGTTTCTCCTATCTAGTGAACTTACTACTGCGTCCCATACCACAGGTTCGGTGCACGCAAAACAGTATTCGTTTTAGACTTCGTGGTGGGATCTACAGAGCGTGTACTCGGTGTAACACGATAACAAGATAACAAGATAACAAATTCACGACTTCACAAGTAATTCTCCACCTTCCATGTCAAGATTCCAATGTAAACAAGAAGGACCCTACCGAGTACATTTTCTGAGACTATCCACTACTAAGTCAACCCTTATTAACCCCGACTTGTTTAATATTTTATTATTAAGTCATTCATATCCATGCAAGTGTGTATAAGAATGTCAAGGGGATGATAAGAATGCAGCAATATGATACAATGCATAATAATAAACATAAAGTAATGAATCTGAAACAGCCGACATTGTAACACTAAAACAACGATAACTCATAGGCTATAGTTCAGAATTCGACGTTCCAGGATGTTATCAGCGACTAGACACTTAGGGCTACAATTTATATTTAGTAAGGTTTGGTTAATTTTGACTGTAGCTAGGTCAAACATCTTATTCTTTGCAGTTTAGCTGTTCTGGCAGCAACTTAATGTTAACATTTAATTGGTGAAAACATGGTATAAAAACACTATAAAAATCTACAAAAGTTTGGGATGAATCCTAAGCATGTCTATAAAGTTTTTGGAGATTTTCATGTCATTATAATACTGTTAACATGGCGTTCCAGGAAACCGAGGTAACTCGCATCCCTCACAAAGAAAATGGGCAAGCAGATCCCTCTCCAAGCCTCTTCCACATTCGAAGAACTTAACCACAATGTTCTTATTAAGGTCAAGCTCAAGCCCAGCTTCGAAGAGGATGCCTTAGAGCTCATGGTAATCACTCGTCCAGTATTTGAGAACAATTGGATGAAACCCTTGTATGACTTCCTCGGAAAGGGAATCCTCCCCCTAATTCCAATGAAGCCAGAAAGATCAGAGTGAGGGCAGATGTAACCCCTGTTTTTTTTTTGTATTTTTGAGTATATTTTTTTTTTATTTTGTGTATTATTATATCTCTTGTATTTTTCGGAACCATATATTGGATTATTTTTTATACATATTCTTTTTCTTTTATTTTTGACCTCCTTGTGCTGATTGTGCGTCGTTTATTCATTTTTCGCCATTTTGAGTTCTTTTTCTCATTTTCTTGGCCTCGTTCATATTTATTATTTATTTTGGTGTTGTGGTGGACTTTTGGAGGTGATTTGACCGATTTGTGATTTTTGGCCCTTAAGTAGATTTTTAGGAGCCATAGAATTCATCATATATTGTATCCCCATTTGAATTTGACCCAATACCCATTACCCAATTGTATACCTATTAATTCATATTCATACCCACTACCCATTAACCCACATTTAACCCATATATAATAACCCTAAACCCCTTTAAACTCTAACCCTAATCTATTTTCCTTCCTCCCAAAAGAAACCGGCCCCCTCTCCTTCTCAATCCATCCCGGCCTGCACTTCACACCCCAGGCCGACCTCCCTCTTGCTGTCCCTTGCCCTTGCCGATCACCACAAGCAACTCCATCCACCCGTTCGTCCACCATACTTCAACGCCAACCTACTTTTTCCCCTCTCCTTGTGGCCGGCATCATCAAATCAGCACCACACCATCCCAAAACAGCACCCAACTCTCCCCCTTGCTGATTTGTGAAGTGGTTTTCATCCACTTTGGTTCGTGCATCAAGGAGTTCGATCGTAGGAGCTTTTCGGTTCGTGGGTTCGCTTGGAAACGCGTGGGAAGGCTATTTTGCTCGTGGGTTTTCTTCCTTGGACTCGTTGGCATCGTTTTCACTCCATTAGAGGCAAGTAACTTGTACATAATTTCATTAGGTTGATACAAGTCAAAAAGTTCACATATAGGGTAGTTGAGACTAGAGACGGCCAAAAATTGTATTTTTATTTGTGAGTTTTGGCTTTATTGTGTAAATCAAGCCATAGATAACTTAGGACATGAGAATTGATAGGTTGATGCCCTAGGTTTCACCCAAACTTGATTTTGATCGTGTATGAGACATAATGCATGCCCTGTGTTTGATTGATTTCCCATGTGAGATTTATTAGGTTTTGACATGTTAGAAACCATTCATTATGATATTTAGATGATGGATAGGCTGTGTTTCAAATTTAGATGAGTTTGGTTCATTATTGTAGAAGTTATGACGTTTTTAAGATGAAGTGTGAAATCTGGAATTTGCGGGCTGTGCTGTTTTATTTGTTGTTTTCACCTATGCTAGGGTCCGAATCTCAACTTGGAGATTTCACAGTAAACACTAGAAAATTTTATCTATTTTCACGCAGTTTTGGCAGAATTAGATTTCGATTTTCTGTTTGCGAGATATGCTTGTTTTCGTACAGCAGTGTTGAGAAATTCCAGATTCGTCAAAACCATGTTTTGTGTTGCTTTTCATTTTTGAAGACTTAGCTATACTTTCTGGAATATTATGAAACTTATTATTTTGAGAATATACCTATAGGGGATTACCCCAGATTTTTCGTGGAATTATTTGATGAGTTTACATGCTATTTTTATGTGTTTGAAGTCGTTCCCCTATTTTCTGGCTGTACATGAAATCTGTGTTGAAATGAGTTTTAAGCTGAGATGTTGTGAACTAGTATATGACCTTATTATACTCGTTGGATGCGTGTGGATGTCTAGTTTCTAGATCCTTCGACGGATCTTGATTTTCATGTCTGTGGCTCTTAGAGTCACTGTTTTAGTACTGCTTGGTCTTGCTGTCCTGATTATGAACATAGATTATTTTACTCGTATATATGAATATATATTATCCATGCATACTGATTTGATTTCCTGAACCTAAACCTGATTATATCGTGTCAGTTTGATACTATTTCATGCTTATACCTGCCTGTTTGAGAATAATAATAAGTAATAATAAGTAATCAAGCCGGGGTTTATGCGACAGATCTAGTAGTGGATAATGCAGAAACGTGTACTCGGAAGGGGGCCCGTATTTCCCATTTTGATGCATGGACCTATTGGTTCATGTACCTGTTACTGTTGATGCATGATACCTATTGGTTCATGTACCTGTTACCGACCAAGTTTACCAACCAAGTTACCGACCAAGTTTACCGACCAAGTTACCGACCAAGTTTACCGACCAAGTTCTGTGATTCTGTGAATACCTGAGTACACTGCCCTATATGGTCCCCTATAAAATCTAAAGCAAAACTGTTGTGTTGTAGCAACCATGTAGGGTGGGGTGCATGTCGTGCTACCTAGATAGTAATCACACAAGACTTGAACTTAATACTCGAACATGACTCTTGAACATGATACTTGAATAAGATACTTGACATGATACCTGCTTGCTTGATACCCGACACCTGATATATGAGACTTGTTTATATGAGACTTGATAACCTGAAACTGGATACTTGATACATGATTACACCACACTTGACACTTGATGCATGTTATAGGATACTTGTTTGCTTGACACTTGAGTTATGCCGTGTACACCTGACACTTTTACCATGCTAGTTTGTCTAGGTTGACATCATACTTATACCAAGTGCTAGTTGGTTTTCCCCATTCCATGTGCTTGTATCCTACTCTATTTGTGACCCGCGACTTGCAATTGACGGGTACTTGTGTTTTCTTTTTTCCCTTTTTCCTGCAAATCTACTATTGCAGATTTTTGAGGACAGGTTCCTGAAGGTATTGGCAAGATGATGGGCTAGAGGCTGGAATTTTGTTTTTATTATTTTTTGTAGTTGCTTGAACAATAATTGTATTCATGTACTTGTATTTATTCCTGTATTTGGGCGATGTGACCCATAATTTTTTGTATTTATGATCATGACTATTTGAGATTAATATATATTTTATTTCAAGTATTCTTGTTAGTATTTGGTTCATATGTGCATGTGGTTGATTTTTCTGGCTTCCAACTCTGATTATATTGTGATATGTTGTAAAGAATTCTTGAACAGCTTAAGGATGATGAAAATCATTCACTGGGCTTTTGTTACGTGCTCGTATTCCGTATTTTTGGGAAGCGGGGCGTGACAGCAGAGGAATACACACTTGTTTAAGGAGTCATGTATAAACACTCTTACACTCTGGTACCTACGGTCCCTTTCCCCTGACGAGGCCCAGTATGCTCTGAAAGAAGTACATGAAGGGATTGGGGGCAGTCATATGAGAGCAAAATCCCTCGTCTGTAGATTCCCAATCATGGATATTTTTAGCATACATTCCTCAACAATGCTCAGGAGTACGTCCGCCAATGTGCCTCCTGCAAGAGATTCTTATCAATCAATCGAACACCCCAGGCCGAGCTCAGTTCCATGTCCAGCCCATTCCCCTTTGCTGTGTGGGGGATGGATTTTCTCGGACCGTTACTCCCAGCAATCGGACAAAGAAGCTTCCTAGTGGTAGCCATTGATTACTTCTCCAAGTGGATCGAGGCGGAACCACTAGCAACCATCATGGAGCACAAATTTCAGCAATTATTTTGAAGGAACATAGTCTGTCTGTTTGACTTCCTCTGAATCCTAGTAACAAATAATGTGACTCATTTTGCCGTTAAGGCATTCTGTAAGTTCTGCTCCAACCTGGGGATCCAGCAACAATTCTCCTTCATCTCCAACCCCCAGTCCAACGACCAGGCAGAGAACGCTAACAGACAAATCCTTAATGACCTGAGGAAGAGACTCGCTGAATCCTCTAACGGGTTATGGGTAAAAGACTTCTCAAGTGTACTCTGGTCCTAAAGGACCACTAAGAGAACTCCAACAGGAGAATCCCCTTTCAACCTCACTTTTGGCTCCGAAGCACTCATCCTCCTTGAGGTCAAACTACCCTCTCTCTGCATGCTCTCCTTCAACGAAGAACAGAACTCCATTGATCTCCGGGGCAACCTCGACCTTATCGATGAGTTCTGTGAGAAATCTGCCTTGAGAAAACTCATTTATCAGCAAATGGTAGAGAAATTTTACAACAAGAAATTCCACCCGGCTAACCTCAAAGAAGGAGACATGGTCCTTAAAAAACTAGAATCTCTAATCCCCTAAAGATGGGCAAGCTTGCTCCCAACTGGGAGGGGCTGTAAAGGATCTCCAAAGTAGTTCGTCCAGGGGCATACAAACTTGAACACAGGAGAGGCAAGAGGATATTGAAGACCTAGAATGCCGAACATCTGATGAAGTACCACTATGATGCTTAACACCCTCTAGTAGAAGTAGGGTTTTTAATGTCCAATAAAGCCGACTCGTGCGATATGGCAAAAGCATGTAATAAAGGGTAACCACCATCTAGGCAACCACTTAGTTTTTATTTCAATAAAACATAGTTGTTTTCTTATAAAGATCATTGTATTTGCCTCATACCTATCCACCTGAGTCACATCTACGACTCGTTAAATAACAAGTTTGGATTCCAGTTTGTCCCCAATGGCTGCTCCTACAACTTTCTAGGATCAAATGACAAGTTTGGAGTTCAACACTTGATTTGCCGCTGCTTTAGTTGCTTGCGAACAAGCAAGTGCGGAGCCGGGCTCGCCAATCGAAATTGCTCCTACAACTCGTTAACCCCCTCAAACAATAAGTTTGGAGTCGAACACTTGGTTCGACGCCGCTTTAGTTGCTTGCGAACAAGCAAGTGTGGAGCATGCTCACCATTCAAAATTTCTCCTTCATCCGGTTGAAACTTTAAAACAACAAGTTTGGAGTCTAACACTTAGTTCAACGCTGCTATAGTCGCTTGTGAACAAGCAAGTGCGCAGCTGGCTCACTTTCAGAATTGCTCATACAACTTGTTAAAATTTTCAAATAACAAGTTTGGAATCTAACACTTGGTTCGACGACGCTTTAGTCGCTCACGGAAAGGCAAGCGCGAAGTAGGGCTCACCATTCGGAATTGCCCCTACAAGCCATTGATACTTTCAAACAACAAGTTTGGAGTCAAACATTTGATTCGATACCACTTTAGTTGCTTGCGAATAAGCATGTGAGAAGTAGGACTCGCCATTCGGAATGGCTTCTACAACTCGTTAACCCCCCCCAAACAACAAGTTTGGAGTCCAACACTTGGTTCGATGCCATTTTAGTTTCTTGCGAACAAGTAAGTGCTGAGCAGGCTCACCATTCGGAATTGCTCCTACAACTCATTAAAACTTTCAAACAACAAGTTTGGAGCCCAACACTTGGTTCAACACTGATTTATTCACTCGCGAACATGTAAGCGCGGAGCAGGACTCACCATTCAGATTTCTCCTACAACTTGTTGACACTTGTAACACTCCGCAAAATTGAGTTATGACAATTTTGCCCACGGTTGTTACGCACTTATATTTTGTACTGTTACAATTAATATTCGTAATATATTTTTATATAAATGTCATACGTATTTTATATTCTGATTATTTATATATTTTTCGTTCTCTCAAAATTCATTTTTATCCTATTTTGAGCCAACTCAAATATTAATTTTAATCTTTGGATTTTTACGTGTATTGTACGTGTTTTCAATGCACGTGTCGATTACGTATATTTTACCGTTACGTGAAATATCCGTAACATTTTTAATATAAATGTTCTACATATTTTGTATTTTTACTATTTATGAATGTTTTTCGTTCTCTCGAATTTATTTTGTATTGATACGTGCAGCACATGTGTTTACAGTGCACATGTTGGTTTCTAAAATTTTCTTGAGTCATTAATATTTTTCTAGTCACAATTGTGTGATTTATTTTTAATTAAAATTCATTAGGTCTAAATTCATTTTGTATCCCACTAAAATTAATTTAAAGCTCATGATTGATTTTGGGCTTTAAATCCCCCTCGCCATTAGTTAAACTATTACGGTAACTACGGTAAGTATCCTAGATGTTCTATGACTTACGCGACCATGTCCAAACAGCTTGGAGGGAATCCTACTTCATGATATGACGCATCATGTAGGCAGCCTATGGACAATCCGCCTCCGTCATGGGACAATGGCACTATGTAGTCACCAAATATCCCACAAGCGTCGTCACGGTCCCGATAATTCCGGAGATGTATTCACGTCATGATATGACGCATCATGTAGACATCATGTGAACACTCTCACACCGTAGATCTGAGACCCTCATACTTGTGTTTTCTCTTACTTTCATCACATCTCCACTGTCTGTCTAATCCTTAGATAATTGAATTATGAATAAAATTATTACTCTAGAATTAGCGTTACCTCTACATCAGTCTTTAAACATCAATCATTTACCATGACCCAATCTTGGTCTTTTATCATCACATTTCTCTTTCAAAAGTTTCATTTATGCCGATGTAAGGACTTAGCTAAACTCTAGTGTCAAACTTGTTTTGTGTTCATCAAAAGAGAGTTAATATTCATAAATTTCATATTTCATCATGTTTCTTTTACTTCATATTCCGTGCACAATTTTCATAATTTAAACAATAATCTCATATTTAATCTTACTCAATTCTTTACATGTCAAAAATCTCATTTTGGAACTCTACACAAAATTTCTCAATGTTTGTTGTCTTTAATTACAAAAAAAAAATCATATTCTAAGGAACTTTATTAGTTCCTTCTTCTCAGAAGTCTAGGTATTTTTAGAAGAATTCTAATATTTTTTTTCTCAATTTTTAAACACTTAAAAACTACTTTAAATATCAAAATAGAAAGAAAAAAAATCACAATTCCAACAAAATAGCCAAAGGCCAGATTCGAACCCAGGCCGAAACCCCCAACCAATGAACAGTAACCGACCCAAATCGCACTCGTCGACCAGTAAGGCTAGAGTGACTAACCGTCTTATAGAGAACTTAATTTATACTTAAGGTTTGGCTCTCGGATTTGAATAAAAATCAAATTTTCAAGACCCAATGCTCCGCTCAGCTACAGTAACGTACACTAAAGCGCACCCGAAGACCAGTAGGTCTAAGTGACTAACCGGTATAAGAATTGATTAAAATGTTTTTGTATAAATGCACTGAAACTAGTTCTTCTTTTAGCAAACTCGGTTTTTCTCACTTTATTTGTACTTGTAAAATCTAGATCTTTTCCAGAATACTATTTTTTTGAAAAACAGTAACTTATATTTTATTATATTGTTAAAAATCTCATTTTTACACATAGTAGACTATTTTTCTTTAGTTCTTTGAAGAAGTTGATCATGAAAGCATTTTCGACATAGAAAGAATTTCTTTTTGGATGAATCTTTTATCAATAAATTCCCCTTTCATTCACAATGTGTTCATACAATTTTTTTCCATTCTTTAACAAAATCAAGATCTTAAATTAGTCATATTTTTACAAAACTAATCTTTTTCTTATGTTTCAAGGAGACATCATAGATGATAATCTAGTGAATATGATATTATTCATAAATGCAATTTAAAACACACTTATTGCAACTAATCAATTTATCCCCAATCCATAGACATTATTTTGCATTCTACAATTCATTCATAAGAGCATTTTTTTACATATTGCATTCTACAACTCATTCATAGCAAAATTTCATATAATCATGTTTCATCAATTCATATATATTCTAGCATGCAAATATATTAACAAAGCATCATAACAAATCTTAATTAACACATTTCAATTTTATTTTACTAACTTTTCATATAGTTAAACTAGAATTTCTTTTCTTACTAGTCTCTTCAAACAAGTATAAAGCTACTTTTTCCTACTTGTTTCTAACATATTCACAATTTAAAATCGTAGCATGGTATCTATATTAAAAGTTTGAGAAATTGTCCACCTTAATGAAGAAACAGATAGAAACTCCTAAGAAACTCCTTGGACGCACGAATGACTCCCTTCTCCTCCTAGTTTGTGCCATGAACTTGAGCCTTCTCCTCCTTACCAGTGTGAAACCCGAGCTCCTCTCCTCTTCATGTATGGCCGGCCTCCAATATTGCAAGAGCACACAAACACACAATCTCTCAATCTATTACTCACACAACTCTTTATTTTCCTCACAATTTGTTTCTTTTTTTTTCTTTTCTCTTATGAATATTTCTAGTGCAAGTCAAGAAGAAGATAAGGGGGGTATTAATACACAACTCAGGCTCAAATGGAGGGTTGAGATGAGTTTATATGAGAGGCTACGATGCATTTGGGAGTTAGGAGAACTACCCATGATCAAATAACCACTCCTCCACTCCTCAACTCTCCCCATCTCTCCAAGCTATGGGTCGGCCAAGTCTTCTATACCAAATTGCATGTGCATGTGCAATGCACGTGTCACACTATGCATATTAAAAATTTGTTTGTACATTTAATTGTTAAATTAATTAGCTACTTGATCAAGTCTACACTACAAGTTGTATTATTTATTATTAAGATTAACTAGTGGGCTAATTAGGTGGGCTAAAGACCATGGGCTCTCTAATTAAATTAATTTATTTATTTATTTATGTGGGCTAGAATAAGACTATTAGGCCTAGAGATTAAAATAGGCTTTAGTTTAAAAGAGAAGAAATGTTTATTCATCAAATGAGAATACTTTTTAAAGCTAAAATACACAAATTAAATTGCACGTGCAAGACACGTGAAAAAAAAACTTCATATTTATTATTTAAGAAATTCAGAATGTTACAACCACCACGACACGTGCCAGCCTCTCGAAGTCCTCATGGACTTCGGCAACATGTGCTTAGAATTCTTGCCACCAACGTCAAAACTCAAGAAAATGTGTTGACTGGTCAACGGTCAACGGTCTAACGCAGCCACGTGTTGCCCTCTCGGTGTCCTCCTCGAATTCGGCAACATGTGCCGAACATTCTTGCCATCGGCGTCAAAACGTAAAAAAATGTGTTGACTGGTCAATGGTCAACGGCCAAACGCTGCCACATGTCGCCCTCTCGAAGTCCTCCTCGACTTCGGCAACATGTGTCGAGCATTCTTGCCACCGACGTCAAAATGTAAGAAAATGCGTTGACTGGTCAAACGGTCAACTGTCAACGATGCCATGTGTTGCTTCCTCGAAGTTCCGATGAACTTCGACAGCTCTCGTCGAGCCTCCTCGACATCGACCGCCACCACGATACATGCCAGCCTCTCGAAGTCCTCCTGGAATTCGGCAACATGTGCCGAGCATTCTTGACACCGACGTCAAAACGCAAGAAAATGCCTTGACTGGTCAAATGTCAGATGGTCAACTCTTCACATGTCGCTTCCTCGGAGTCCCGATGAACTTCGGCAGCTATCGTCGAGCCTCCTCGACTTCGACCACCACCACAACACGTGTCAGCCTCTCGAAGTCCTCCTGGACTTCGGCAACATGTGCCGAGCATTCTTGCCACCGGCGTCAAAACTCAAGAAAATGTGTTGACTGGTCAACGGTCAACAGTCAAACGCTGCCACATGTTGCCCTCTCCAAGTCCTCCTCGACTTCGGCAACATGTGTCGAGCATTCTTGCCACCGACGTCAAAACACAAGAAAATGCGTTGACTGGTCAAACGGTCAGATGGTCAACTCTCCACGTGTCGCTTTCGAAGAAGTCCCAATGAACTTCGATAGATCTCGTCGAGCCTCCTCGACTTTGACTGCCACCACGACACGTGTCAGCCTCTCGAAGTCCTCATGGACTTCGGCAACATGTGCCGAGCATTCTTGCCACCAACGTCAAAACTCAAGAAAATGTGTTGATTATTCAACGGTTAACGGTCAAACGCTGCCACGTGTTGCCCTCTCGAAGTCCTCATCGACTTGGTTAACATGTGCCGAGTATTCTTGCCACCGACGTCAAATCGCAAGCAAATGCGTTGACTGGTCAAACAGTCAATGACGCCATGTGTCGCCTCTTCAAGTCCCGATGAACTTCGGCAACTCTCGTCAAACCTCCTCGACTTCGGCCGCCACCATGACACGTGTCAGCCTCTCGATGTCCTCGTGGACTTCGGCAACATGTGCCGATCATTCTTGCCACCGATATCAAAACGCAAGAAAATGCGTTGACTAGTCAATGGTCAACGGTCAAATGCTGCCACGTGTCGCTCTATTGAAGTCCTTCTCGACTTCGGCTACATGTGCCGAGCATTCTTGCCACCGACGTCAAAACACAAGAAAATGTGTTGACTGGACGACAGTTAAATGATCAACGCTGCCACGTGTCGCCCTCTCTAAGTCCTCCTCGATTTCGGCAACATGTGCCGAGCATTCTTGCCACTGACGTCAAAACGCAAGAAACGGTGTTTACTGGTCAACGATCAATGGTCAATGCTGCCACGTGTTGCCCTTTCGAAGTCCTCCTCGACTTCGGCAACATGTGCCGAGCATTCTTGCCATCAATGT
Organism: Hemerocallis citrina; assembly: GCA_017893485.1. Lineage (NCBI taxonomy): Eukaryota > Viridiplantae > Streptophyta > Magnoliopsida > Asparagales > Asphodelaceae > Hemerocallis > Hemerocallis citrina. Next base: position 112,983,661 of record CM030366.1, on the reverse strand, counting down.
CAAGTCGCAAGAAATTGCGTTGACTGGTCAACGGTCAACGCTGCCACGTGTCGGCCTCTCGAGGTCCTCCTTGACTTCGGCAACGTGTGCCAAGCATTCTTGCCACCGACATCAAAATGCAAGAAAATGCGTTGACTGGTCAATGGTCAACGCTGCCACGTGTCGCTCCCTCGAGGTCCCAATGAACTTCGGCATCTTTCGTCGAGCCCCCTCGACTTCGACCGCCACCACGATGCGTGTCGGCCTGTCGAGATACCCAGGGGGTTCGACAACTTACGCTGAGCGCTCTTGCCATTGACCCCCGTGTGAGGGAAAAGCGCTTGTCTTACGATGCACGCCCCCGATCATAGCTTCCAAAAGCCGCCATGTCGACGAATCGCCATTCAGCCGTCTGATCGTTTGAAAAATCGCGCTAGAGGTTTGATCAACGCTTCAGATTGTGCCACGTCGATAATTAATCGATTAATTCTTTTTTTTAATTATTAATTCAAATTAATTATTTAAAAATTGCAAAAAATAATTAAAAACTCAAGATAATTAATTAAAAATTTTAAAAAGTAATTATGAATTCGGGAAAAATATTTTTGAATTCCTGGATAAATAATTATTAATTAGAACTACTGATTAATATTTTTTGAAAATAGATTGTTACTTCGCAAAGTTGAATAAATAATTCGAAAAATAATTAAAAAATTAGAAAAAATCAAGAAAATTCTGAGAATAATTTTGGGTACATTACAAAACCAGATATGCATCGTTACACCTCGAGCAAGATCCAAACTCCCTTAAGAACCCCGATAAAATTTCGTACGCCATTAAAACAATAGAACTACTCCTCAAAGGCTGTTAAACTCAGTCTTCGGGTGTGGGGGGCTCGTGATATGGCTAAAAATAAGATTAAATCGGAACCGTTCAAACCGGGCACGAATCTCAAGCTCTCTGGGGTAAAACGGTAATTTCACCTACAAACGGGTCCAAAATGGGAACTGGGTCTTTCTTCAAAGCCCAATAACCCAAAAACGGATCTGTCTTATTGGGTACGGGTAGCCACTCGTTACAAACCAATTCATATATTTAAGGAGTAATTCAAATTTGTGATTATCTCCAAGAGGCAGTTTAAACAACCTTTCTTTTTTATGAAACGAGTTTAAACTCTATATCTTATCCAAAAACACCGGGACATAGGGATAACTGCTTATCTCTAAACTCTCTTAAGGCGACTATAAAAACCCCTTGTCCTACCCCCACACAACACAAGGTAATTAATCTGTTTCCACATAAAGCTATTTCATAATTTTCCTGATTACTGACAAATGCATCGAATGGTTCTTTGCCGGGATCTATCCCGATGTATCGAACTTTTTGCAGGTCAATGGCAGCGACAAGAAACCAGTCAAACGCCGGTGAAAGTCAATATATTTGCCTTATTCGTTTCCTAAAAGAATCCACAAATTCATCTGTTTGTTCCCACACAAAAATTAGTAGCAACAACGTCAATTGCAGCAACGGACGTGCCCACAGTTGACAATTTTTGCAAGATTGTTTAATCGTCGGTGGCATGGATTTGATGAACGCTACCGTCGTTTCAATTCAATGAACACTACCAACACTTACTATAAGTGTTTTAATCAGTTTACCAAAAGCTGCCAACGCTTAAACCATTAGTTTTTTTTTTTTTTCCTAAATGAAATAACCTCGACCGGCCGACATCAATACTCGCAAGAAAGTGCACTTCCCCCTATGGAAACTCATAGGTCTCATTTGTCACAAATAGATCTGTACTATTGCCGAAAACACGTAGATCGCACATGCTCATAAAACTCTCACACAATAGTGATTCAGCTTTCCAGGTGCCACAGCAACCTCACTGTACATTTTAGGTGTGAACCAAATCACCCACATCCCTGCTCTCCCGTATAAATAGTTGTAACTCCATTCTCGGAAATAATAAAATTTTCATTTTTATGGTTTGAAAGACGGCTACAAACGCAATAACAAAGTCGATGAGGAAGAAGTATGAGATGACTTCCCTGGTCGTAGAAGCCCTCGATGTTCCCGATGATCATCGAAAGGATTGTGAGGTCTGATTTTTGGATCTCGTTCTTCTTCATTTTCAAGAGATCTGAAGTGATTATTATTAATATTATTATTTTCTTAAAATACCTTGCAATAGATCTGAAATGATAGGTCATTTTTTAGTCTAAATTTTGTAATAATTTATGTGTAATGGGGTTTTTTCTTTCTTTCTTTCTTATGGTGGACTGTACTTGACTCTTTCTTGGAGTCTCAGAGGTTGCGGGGCTTTAATTTTGTTCGGTCGCTGAACTGAATAGGGTTATCTTGTGTTTGAACATCTTTGCAGGGATCTTCGATCGTTTTTTTTCTTCTGATATCATGTGAAAGACCCTGCCACAACACGGAAGGCGAGTCTTCCTATTTATCAACTTTGGTAGTATTATATATTTTTATTTATGGCAGCTTTGTGTAAATTTTATTATAGAAAAGAGTGTGCTTCAGAATTCATTTATCGATATTTAAGTGAAGAATACTTTATCATCGATATTAAAGTAAGAATACAGGGTCTCCCTCCCTATATAGGAGAGAGTAGAAAATGAAGCAATGGGACTAAAATAAACTACTACTCTGCCACTATTTTGACATATATAAACACGAAATGAACGATTCTTCTTGTTCCAAGTACATAAGTCAAATTCAACCAAAATATCAAATAAATATTAACCTAAACAAAAGACTATATAGATGTTCTACACCTCAAAGTGCATTGTATCATAGGATAAATATCGAATAATAAGAGATACGAACTATACGTCACATGATTTATTGTAATCTAAGATTCATTCTCCGATATATTTCGTTTTGCTAATAAATTGTACGCATCACATTGTGTATCGTATGTTTTTATCAAATATGGTAATAATCAGTGAATATGCTTCGATAAGCTCAATTCAAAACTATTTTCATTTTGTTGTCACCAATTGCTCATGCATCTTAAAATTTTCATATATTTATAGATGGCCACCACAATGACGACACTCACACCCACTAATCTACTACATGTCAACTACTTTACTCGGTTTGAGTTATGCATTGTTAGAGCATCTGTAGTTGTTCCCTTTTTTTTCCAATATTTGGAAAATATAGGGAACGACACGCTATAGTCGTTCCCAAGATTTCCAAAATTTGAAAAAATTGCTACAATAACTGTCTATATTTGAGAGAAGATATAGAAAATCCTCAAATATAGAAATTGCAAGATCGTCTTGCGTCCATTCTAAAAAATTGTCTCGGACGCAAGATGATCTTGCGTTTGAAGAATGAAAATTAAAATTTTAAAAAAAATAGGCCGGACACAAGATGATCTTGCGTGGGATCAATTTTTTTTTTTAAAATGTGTCGGACGCAAAATCATTTTGCTTCTGACAAAAAAAAAAAAAAAAAAAAACGGCCGAATCAATCGGACGTAAGAACATCTTGCGTCCGATCTAAATTTTAAAAAATATATTGGAAAACAACCACTTGCGTCCAAAATTTTTTTGCCCCCATTTGGTCAAATTAAATTTTATGGAAAATATCCTATAGGATTATCTATGCATATTGATATAAAGTTAGTTTCAGATTGGTTTGATTATTTGATCAAGGGATGAGATGGAATGGGCCTATAGGAATTATTATGTGTTAGTAGGTATACAATTTTTTTTTTTTTGATAAATGTTTTTGGTTAAATTTTTTTTTAACAAACGGCTGAGATTAAAAAATAAAACGAACGTCCACCGCTGAACCAAATTTTGGGTTTCAACGACCACAACCCAACTCAAAATTCCTATTTCTAAAAGCCAAAATTTGGAAATTTTGACTGCATATGCTCTTAGAACTTAATAAATAACAAGGGTCTTCATACCTTATGCCAAACTAGAGTTTAATTTAGTTTAATGACCAATTTTTTCCACAGTATTATTCCTTACAATTATTAATCAGTATGACTGTATTTTAAGAAATATTATTCTTCAAAGCGCATGTAAATACAGCCACTATATTGGACAATAAAAGTCGACTGTCCCTTTAGGACGTAAGGTCGACCACATACCACATCAGGCATTGCTTTCTATCAAGAAAGCAAAATCTAGGGACCGCCCTAAAGTGCAGTTGTTATACTCCAATTCTCTACATAAAATAGAATAAAAAATAAAAAGATTGGACAACTTAAATGCTATTTATCCACGGATTTTCTTGTTCCATTTACACTGAATTAATTACATAATCTGTGTCTTTTATGTAAAATATATGCAGGAGTACGAGGTAATAGAAGACGAGGGGGAATTGGAAGAAGATGCTGGTCTGGTAGATGAGGTTGTTCTGGTAGGGGATGTGGAAGTTGTTATGACAGAAAACCTCATCTGGTGAGAATGTGGAAGATGAGGTTGTTGTAAATAGAGGATGTGGAAGACAACATTGATCTTAATCGATATGATTTTCCTAAAGGTTGGAAATACATTGAAGTGACCGGCTCATTCAACCAAGAGGACAAGGATGGTGGAGGGGTTTTTGTCCTCCGAGATAGTTCATATAAGGCACTCTTAGTGCAAGCCTTTCCAACTCCCGGTAAGTCATAATTGTTTTCGGAGGCCTATACTTTGCATAAGACAATGAAACAAATGATTGCCTTCAAAGAAGAGAAAATGGGCTTTTGCATTGGTTCTGCAATTTCAATAATCAGTGAATAGGCTTCGATAAACTCGACTCCATATCTCTTTTCATTTTGTTGTCACCAATTGTTCATGCATCTAGAGATTTCCATATATTACTAGATGGGCAACACTATGATGACACACTCACTTAAGAAGCTTGATACACAAAATAAAGCAAGCTACTCTGTGTTAAGTAGTTATATATCGATTAAGCAAACCAACTTGAATGGAATAGAAGCATCCAAGCTGGTCATCGCTCAAGGCTAGTTCATTATTTCTCACTTAGGAGCTTGATACACAAAATGAAGCAAGCTCTTCTATTTTTAGTAGTTATATGTTGGTTAAGCAAACCAACTTGAGTGAAATAGAAGCTTACAAGCTGGTCATCTCTCACAGCAGGTTCAATAAACCAGAATCATCTAGGGACCTTCTAGATATATTTAAAAAGTTATTCTTTTGGAATATTGTAGACAGTTCTAGATGATCTAGAACTAAGTCTATGGTGACCTTCAACAATTCCAGGGGTGTATTCACTCAAGAAGGCAGAATATGTCGTCATCTATTAAGAATACAAATGTCTAAATTTACAAAATTATACTGTTGAAGATTCTATTCGATTAAACAAAATTATTTACATCAAATTCAACAAACGTTAAACAACAAAAGAAGGAACAGTGATAGTTGCAATGATATCACTGAAGCACTGAGAATTTGTTTCTCATTTCTGTGTGTGAGAATTTTGCTAGAAGGAAGAAATGTTGCATTTGGTTATGAAGAAGGGATATTTTCTTTGTTTTCAGGGTTTGAGTCTTTGAGCTCTGCTTTCCCAAATTCTGAACAACAAGGTTTGTCCTGCATCACATGTCAAATAACCAGCTGCAGTAACTGCAGCCATTACCAGGAAATTTAACTGTTCAAGCTTTTGTTCAAGCTTTTATGACGCCTACCTGCTAGTTTGGGTAATCAGCTTTGTCCTATAAAAGATCAGAATTCATGCCCTTGTTATGAATGTTAGTTTGCCAACTCCAAAAGATCAAGATATTGCTGCAAAACTATTTAGTGATAATGTATATTCTTTCAAAACAGTTAGATTGATTTTAAAATAATTGCGTTTTGTTATTAAGGTCATATGCTAATCCTTGTTTCAGGGTACAAGCTCAACTAACAAAAAGTCGAAGCACCAGCTGTCATTAGGTCCAGTGATGTCAAAATAACAGGTGCAGAAATTGGTGCTTGCAAGAAGTACTCATGT